>WWET01002533.1:22142-56439 GCA_011038615.1 Limnodynastes dumerilii
AAGAGGTTTTAAAAAAAAAAAAAAAATCAAACCATATTATCTAATAGGTGTAAACATATAGAAACACAACTGCAGACATCACAATTATGCTTGTTTCCAAAAAGTATATTTAGAAAGGGTTAATAAACTGAAATGATAAAGATAATTGTAACTCATTATGGTTTCAATTATTCAAAGTAACTAACAATAACATTCAATTCATTACATAGGATAATCTACACAAAACTAATTAAATATACATTTGTTGGATGTGTGTATATGACTAACATAAATGAACACACATTCACACGTAAAGTGACACACATACACTTGTATTCACACCACACATGATAATGGCAACAATCTGCATGACACCATGTTGGCTTAACTTGTGTTACGAAAGTACAAAAGTAGACTGTGGCCAGAGCACCAACTATAAAATTACCAGCCGTGTTTGTGAGATAGCTGACGAGTGGATGTAATACGAACATTGGAAAAATAAACATTCGCATATATATCATATTATCACTATACATAACAGTGGTATAATCACGATTATCACTACACATAACAGTGGTATAATCCTGCACTGGTGACTGGTGACTGGAGAGTGTAACATCATTGTGTGACTGTCATGTAACAGAGAATCCTCACATGTAGTATAATCACTATACATGACATGTCCATCTCTCTGTTATACATAGTGACTGCGTGTTACTGCTCCGGCCGCCACACTGTCTCATTCTGGAATCTAGAATTTTATCCTCCGTCCGGGTCTTTCCAGTTTCTTCAGTTTAACCTTTTCCTCCTGTGATAATCTACATGTAGAGATAATAGAATAGAGAAAGAAAGGACATTGGAATTACCATTCAGCAGATGTAAATAAATCACACGTTACTTTTATGTACTGCGTCTAATATACAGAATAACAAAGTCACTGACAGATATGTGAATCCATATATTATTAACCCTAATTACACCACACTGACCAGTGGAATGTACTTTTCTATACACAGTCACTTGTGACAACACCAATCTTAATAAGTTACATTAACCAATCACAACAGCATTAACCTCAAATATTTAGTTTCACAGGAATTATACATAACGATTATTATATATATATATGATACGATATACGATAATTATATAACGATAGCCGTAAGTACGATGCAGTTACAATATGTAGGCAGGGGGATGCATTTAAATTGTACAGTATGAGCATACTTAGACTGTTACGATCATCACGTAATTACGCCCTGGGGTACTTACGATGGGAAAAGTTAAGGTAGGGTTCGGCAAGTGTAAGGAGGTGAAATTACGGTCGACCAAGGGGATTGTCCGGGGGAGTGCATTGTAATTACGCTCAGCGTAAATACGATCGGGGCTAGTGCGTAGTTCTGGATTGACCCCATTGTGTCTAATGTACATTATATACTATAGGTTTGATATGTACAGTAGAACCCCGATTATCCGTGCCTCGCTTAACCGTGGATCGGATTATCCGGGTCCCCCATTTTTTGTTTTGCGGTAATGTGATCAGACACGTCGCTTTGGCGTCACCTTAACATTTGTTACTGTACTGTACCCTTATCAGTGTGCCCTTATCAGTGTGCGTGCTGTTTCTACACAGAGAGCAACCACCGGTCAGTTTGTTGCAATTGAATTTGTGTTGTCCTGTGCATTGAACAGCAACATGTCAACTACAGGTACGGGAATAAAACGCAAAAGAGTGGTTTTGACGATTGCCAAGAAACTGGAAATTGTTGAGCGGGCTGAGAAAGGCGAATCGACCTCGAAATTGGCTTTAGAATTCTACACTGGAACTCAAACAGTGCGTGACATTATTCGTAAGAAAGATTAACTCCACATGTTCGTCACCTCTTCGGACTCGTTCAACGGAACATCAGGGCAAAAGTCAGGAAAACGTGCAATATTTTACAATCTTGATACGGCATTGTTTAACTGGTTCAGGCATAAACATGCGGAAGGGCATCCTGTGTCCGGGCCATTGTTGATTGAGAAGGCCATATGGTTTCACAAAGAAATGATTATTTCTGAACCATTTGTTGGATCACAAGGATTGTTACAATGTTTCAAAGCTCGTCATGGAATTAGACAACTGGACATTCAGGGTGAGAAGCTAAGTGGTGATTCCGACACTGCTGCTTTGTACTTGGCGGAATTCAAGAGAATTGTTGAGGTTCATGATTTATCACCTGATCAAATTTACAATGCTGACGAGACTGGTTTGTATTGAAAGACTTTGCCATCAAAAACGCTTGTATCTCGGAAAGAAACAGTTGCTCCAGGCCACAAGTCTAGCAAGTTTACTGTGCTCGCTTGTTCGAATGCCAGTGGCTCACACAAACTAAAGCTTGTATGCATTGGAAAATCGAAATTTCCCGATCATTTAAGGGAACAAAAATGCGCCATTTTCCAGTCGTCTACTACAATCAGCCAAAAGCGTGGATGAACAGAGAGGTTTTTAAAGACTGGTTTTTCAAACATTTTGTTCCGCATGTTAAAGATCATCTGCGCTCTAAGAATTTACCACAACATGCTGTGTTGCTGTTAGACAATGCTCCTTCCCATCCAGATGAGAGTGTCCTGAAAACAAGAGACGGACAGATTTTCGTCGCATATCTTCCTCCCAATGTGACATAGCTTGTGCAGCCCATGGACCAAGGCGTTTTAGAGGAATTCAAGCGCCGTTACAGAAAAACACTACTTCGAGCAGTTTTACAAGAAGATGCAGGTCTCTGCGAATTTTATAAAAAGTGGACAATCCGATGTTCAATACATGACAATACGATGTTCTCTTGCACAGAATATCGGAATGACATCCCAAGCTCGACTTTGAACAAGTTTGGCATAAATTGTTCCCAGATGTAGACGACGCAAGCATCAATGACAACACGATGCAAAATCAAGATGGAATAACAGCTGAATCGCTGTTTCAGGATTTACGCGGTCTCGATGACCAATGGCTAAACTGTGATAACAACAAGAATGGATACGATCTGAAAGACAATGTCACAATCGCTGCAGAAGCCAGCACGTCTACTTCTCAACTTGTGGAAGAAAGCAGCAGTGACGAGAGTAACGTAGAAGACGAATCGCCCGAAAAAAGAGTTGCACTTACAGAAGCGTTGTCATGTGCGGAGACATTACTGGACTATCTAGAGCAAGAAGATGACATGAATTTTAGGGACATTCTTACAATTTGAAAAATCAGGACGTCAATTAAATTGAAGCGCTGCAAAAAAACCAAGCAGCGTCTTGTGACTGATATTTTCAACAAAAAGCTTTAGAAACGTGTCCTGCAAAAGGTTAGAATTTAATTATCTGTATGTACCGTACTGTATTACAGCATGATTACATTTTACTAGCATTTATTCATTTAATACCTCGAAATTCAATCTTTTTCGATTATCCGTGGTTTTCTATTATCCAGCCGAAGGGTGCCGGTCATTAGCCCGGATAATCGGGGTTCTACTGTACTAAAATGAAAAGGGAAAAACACAAATACCTGCGCTCCTGTAATATATAGTGGGTCTACCGCTTGACCCTCCCCTTTCTACTCATTTAATGAACAGCTAAAAAATAACAGAACAAGAAAAAATTCCCCCAAAAGTAAGCGCTGCACTTATCAATGATACACAGACACGCTAACAATTTTACTGTGACAGAAGTATAGAGAAAAGTTCTAAAGTTCAAGTAAAGTCTGATAAATATTTGAAAGGCAGTCTCAGATATTCAATTATTCAATGATTCAATATGTAAGAAAACAGAAGATTTCTTCTCTTTATGTATTTGATAGGCAGTCTCAGTTATCCAATGAATCAATATGTAAGAAATAGAAGATCACCACTTCATTGTGCCGTATTCCAAAGTTTAGACAGTGTTTTTGTGTAGATTTCACACTCATATATGAGATCTCATTTCAAAGCTTTTCAAATGAATCTTTGAAGAACCCCTCTGGTTTCTGATTTTTCCTATCTCAGATAGGATGTAAGGAAAAAACTTACAACGCGCTCTCTCTCATGCAAGGTATATTAAATGGAGTAATAAACACTAGTTACTCATATTTTCATCCTCTTGATGTTTTTGCATGTAAACATTTACTTTCTCTCCGGATGCCCCTCCAACGGTCCTTATGGATCAAAGAAGGAAACTCTCCAGTCTCAAAAAAGGATATTTTTTTATTTAAAACCATACACCGGTTCAAAATAAAAGGCACGGGGAATGTGCTTTCTACACCTTAATCAGTCCTGGGTCTTGGAGCAGGTAGTCGTCGTGTATTTGATGTTGTAGCCTGGGTATCAGTACATGGCAACAGAAATGCAGACTAATTTCCAATAAGACCGGGTGTCAGTACTCCTTCCCGCCTCCGCCACCTACGCGTTTCGACTGTCAAAAGTCTTTACCAAGGTGTGCCGATCCTTGCAACTGGATCCTTATCTATGGAACTCCTGACGTCATCTTAACACAACTCAATCATGCAGTACTTTTTCATACATTATAACCCCAATAAATCTTAGTTACAATGTAACTATACGTAAATAAATATACCACAGGTTCAACCTATACACCAAAAATTACAAAGATTTCCTCATATTAGTCTATTGCACTTAGGTTACTGTCTCTACGGTAAGTTAGTCTTAAACCAGCCATATTACAAATCCTGTAGCTAAAGTGCCAGAATTTGTGAGGAAGATCTTCCTCACGAAGAACCAAGTGTATAGAGTAAAAAACAGTTTGGAGTAAAAAAACTGTGGGTAAACTTTTTAAATTAAATGTGATGTAGGACTTTTTCCCTTGTTCCCTTATATATCAGGTAAGATATTTTGAAGTGAAAGGTGGATCTTCATGGTCCTAAAAACCTACGTGCTCATAACTAACATATCCTCTCAGCCAAAACCTGTTTCAAGTGAAAACAATTTAAATCTAAACATATTCCGATCTACTACATGTGTAGAGGAGCCTTCATGTCCGTGAAAGAAAGGGTGAACAGCCACCTATTAAGTAAATGAAAGTGTCATCCTTTGAGACCTTTGCCTCCTAGGGACAGATTTACTAAGCTGCGGGTTTGGAAAAGTGGAGATCCAATCAGATTCTAGCTCTTACTTTCTTTTTACATACTAGAGGATGTCAGCTAAAAGTTGATTGGTTGCTATGGGAAACATCGCCACTTTTTCAAACCCGCAGCTTAGTAAATCTGGCACCTAGTGTTTAAGGGTTGTGTATCATTATGGATTTTTCAGAATGCGTAAGTGCGGGGTCCAAATAGAATTCTTGTGGAAATTATAATTATTCACTCTTCTTTGAAGAATCTCCCATGTGAACAAAATGGATCCCTTAATGAAAGATGTTTCTAACTAAAGTGTTTTTTTCTGTGTATAGGCATAAATATAACACTCTCCTAATCCTAGAGGTCTAATCACAGCCTGGAAGTTAGATAAGCATCACTGTTTTCCTATCACTGTTGTTCATGTGAATTTGGACAATTTTAAGTTAGGAACCATTTGAGCTCAAAAAGGTTGTTTAAACCCTCTGGATGTAGGGTACCCAATCTAAAGATATACTCCAACTCCCTCTTGGCTCTTTCTTCTTTTCCATTATTGCTTCTCCAATTCCCCTCAATTTTCTTAATGCCAATTAAATTTTTTGCCTTGTTATTGCACTCATGTTTCTCCTTAAAATGTTGGGACAGTGGGTGTGACTGGTCCCCCTTCCTTATGTTGTTCAGATGTTCCCTCATCTTTCTTTTAGCTTTCTGGTAGATCTTCCTATAAATAGTTTAGAACATGAACATTCCATTAGGTAGATGCAGTTTTTTGTTTCACAAGTGATGATTTTTGCATCCTGTGATTCTCCTGTCCTTGTCCTAAGGAAGGAGCTAATTTTGGATGCAGCACAGTTCCCGCAGTAGTAGAACCTTTTACTTTTAATCATAGTCCTTCTTTCCAGTTTCTGGGTAACACTACTTACCACTGCATTCTGGATGTTTTTGGCCATCCTATAAATAAACTGTGGTCTGTTCCTGATGGTCCCCTCAAGTTCCTTGTCATACTTCAGTAGTACCCAAGGGTTTTTTTTTTTTATTCTCTCCATTTCTTTGTAATTTTTATTGAAGCTTGTAATGAACATTACATTACCATCTCCCTCATCATTCTTCTTTTTTTTCTTTTTCCTTTACCAGTTTCTTCCTCTTTTGTTTGTGCTACTTTGATCTTCTGTGGGTCATACCCTTTCTTCATAAATTGTTCCTTTAGTTCTTCACTCTGTCTGTAGAATGTGTCCTTCTCTGAACAGTTCCTTATACTTTATATGAATTGGTTAAAGAGTACTTAATGTATCCAATTTGGCTGGTGGTTGCTTTCCCTAAGAATGAATGAGTTTGCATCAGATATAGTTGTTATTTTCTCATTGATTTTTGATATTACCAGGTCCAGGAATTCCACTACCACCTTATCAATTTTAAATGTCAGCTTGATGTTATATTCATTGGAGTTGAGGTGGTTACAAAACTCCTTCCTCTTGTACATTTTTAAATAGTCTCTCGCTAATGGGTATTTTTCTATCAACTGTTCCTCCCACCATGCCATTAAAATATTGGTGTAGTAGGGGGCAAATTTAGTGCCCATTGCCTTACCCCTTATTTTTGAGGGAGAACTCTCCATTATAGCAAAAATTGTTGTTCTCCAATATCAGCCTGATCCCTTTAGTTATGAACTGTTTCTTCCCCTCCTCCATATCATCTTTCTCCAAAGCCCAAATCACTGCTTTTATACCTTAATTTTGGTTGATGATTGTGTCCAGGGAGCTCACATCCGCTGTTACAAGATGTATGATATTCTTCTCTGTAGACTTTTATCCTCCGTCCAGGTCTTTCCAGTTTCTTCAGTTCATCATTTTCCGCCTGTGATAATTTATATGTAGAGATACTAGAAGAGAAAGGTCATTGGAATTACAGTTCAGCAGATGTACTGTAAATATATTACATATTACTTCTATGTACTGCATCTAATATACAGAATAATAAGGTCACTGACAGATATTCCGCTGTTACAAGATGTGTGATATTCTTCTCTGTACATTCTTCTAATTTCCTTAACATATGACTTTCCTTACAGGAAGAACTTGATGTTTCCCATTAATGGTTTGAGTAGACTATAATTTCGGACAGGTTCACTGTACTTCATTCTTTCTTCAATCTCTTTTGCTTTTTATAATTCAGAGCATGGAGCAATAAGAGATTGTAATACCTCTATTTCATCTTACATGTCTTTTCATTTTCTCATCCGATCATTCAAAATCAATTTCATTAGGGAAAGGAACAGTTGCCTAGAATCCTGTACCAGTCCCTACTAAATTCCACACATTTGGCATCAAAGGAACACGCTTTTTTTATCCTTAGACCTCTCAGGACAATCTATGGCTGGTTTAAGACTAACGTCCCATAGAGACAGTCTCCCAATAAGGTCAGAAAAGTAAGATATTGTCCAAACCTGAATACTAAAATACAAACAGGGACTCAGGGTTAATAAGGGATACATAAGGATCCTAGGAGCAACAGACTAATATGAGGAAATCTTTGTAATTTTTGGTGTATAGGTTGAACCTGTGGTTTATTTATTTGTTTATGTATAGTTACATTGGGCCAGATTCCAACCTAAGTTCTTTTTACGTTTCATCGCGTAGGGTATTTACGCTAGCATAATTTCTAAGCACTCCCCTCGCTCGTACGTACTTTGGTCATTTTAACGATTGCCAAACCCTACCTTAGCTTTTCAAAGTGTAAGTACTGAGTACGTAGTGGTTCCTTCCGCCAACAAAGTGTAACTACGGTGTCGTATGGATGACACACCCCTTCGCCCCATCTCATGCATGTAGGGGTTGTACTAATTGTAAGTGTTTGATATTGGGTGACCACTTTGTTAACCTTATTACAAAGAAAGGACCTGATTCACACTTAAGAATGCGATAGGTTCCTCAATATACGCAACTAATAGCAATGAAACTCCCTCGGTATGCCCTCGGTTTTCAGGTTCTTATGTGACTTATGAGTGCCATAGGGCTCAAGGTTTCCATTTGAATGCGTAGGGCGTCTACTTAGGAATTAAAATGCCTCTCTCCACCCAAATCTTCATATCTGCCTAGTTACTTATTCATGGAACGCCCATTTTTGCATATGTTACTACAAACCTACAGATTTTAAGTTCATAGTGTATAAGCACGGAATTTGCCAACTTAAGTCCAACGCAAATAGCGTATAAAAGTTACTACACATGCGCAGTGCATCCGTTCTTACATATACGCACCTAAAAGCGGAACAATTCTTAAGTGTGAATCAGGTCCTAAGTCTTTAAGATTAAACATTCACTTAATTGTGAAAGTAAGTTTCGCTAAACATTTTGTAAATTATAAGCATGCGCTTGGCGAGTTTAGATGTAAGCCACAGAGTTAGATCCCACCACGACAGAGAATAGGGACAAACTACTCCTTCGCTTGGAAGCTATGGTTGCACCAGGTTACCTGGTTACTGAGGATGCCACAGGGTTACTGGGGGCTTTCTTTGACAGCGGCTGCAGCGCTCCTTTGACGTAATCAAAGGGCGCCTTTGCCACCACGGGGGAAGGTCAACGGGAAAATGCTTTGAACAATCATTTCTCTATTTAAGCTGTGTGGGTAATTGTCTGTGTACTTTTTACTTTTGGCAGCCACCTTCACTACATGCTGTTCACAAGATTTCTATGCACTCACATGCCCTGATGATGGATTCCCGAAACAGCTGTCGGTGGATAGAGCACTGATATACAGCGTGACTACAGCCTATGCAGTCAATATTGCCTGGATATATTAGCTTTTTTGCTCAGTGGACTTTATATTTGGAAACATGAATCTTTCCTTAGGGGGCAAGACTCTTAATGCAAATGAGCTGCACACGGGCTACTAATGTACAGTATGGGTGTGACAGCAAAGTTACGACTAAATCACAAGCAGGAGTGTCTTGCAGAGCAAAACATACACACGGTAGCCCTCAACCATTCGTAAGTTGCTGAAACCTGTCGTACTATATGAAAGTCTATGCGTCCATACACAATGCACACAGCTATCAGCTGCTGTGTCATTTTACTCAATACACATGTGCGTTTAATTAACAACACATAAGGCTCACCTACTTATAGTTATGGTTTTTGGCCATTTAATAAAATACTTTCAACAGTGTCAAGGTAAACTTTAGTTTCACTTATATTTGTTTATTTTAAATATAGTAATAATGTAACATTTTTTTTTTTTAAATGTTCGACTTATTTAAACCTGCATAATTTCTGTTGTTTTATCATTTATGCTATATTTGTAAGTTTTTAAAATAATTTATTGAAAATTGTAAAAACAATCATCCTTTTTGCGGGATTATATTTTTTGCATGTATCTTTTTTTTTAAAAATGTTCCCCTTTTTTTGGGTTGTTGATGGCACAGTTAGAGTTCTCTTCTATTTTCCCTTCTTCAAAGAATTAATTGATAGTCCAAAAATACAAATGCATGCTAGTTAAATAATTTATTAAAGTAAAACAGCAATGTCAGCGTTGCTAAACGTATATTCCCAAATTCACGCATGATTCAAGGGCCAAATCCTAGTTACTTTCCTATTTCTACATACGGCATACTTACTCACGGAAAAACACGAACGAGTGTGTGGGCGCGGTTAGCTGCAGCCGCTGCTATCCTTGAATTGCACTTGTGTATAATTGCAATGCGTATTTTTAGACAAGTACGCAATTTCTATCCTAAGTGTGAACACGGTCCTTAATTTCAAACTCCTTCTTAAGTCTGAATCAGGTCACCATGTCATAGTCTGGGGATATTGTAAGGTCGTCTGATCAATCTCTGACTATACCACATACAGGAAATATCTGACCCATTTCTCAGTTCTCTTATTACAGGTTCTTCCCAGAAATTCCCTTTTCAGGACTAATCCATGTTGGTGATATATGTGATATACTGTAGAATGTATGTAGATGTGTATGTATGTATATTGACGGCATGTATGATCTCCTGTGGTATGTATGCATGTGTGTGTATATGTATATGGATGAAATGGATGATCTCCTGTGGTATATATGTGTATGTATGTATGAGAGTGTGTATATGCATGGGTATTTATGTATATGGATGGGATATGTCTTCTCCTGTATTATGTATATATGTATTTCCCTCTGAGTAATTCTTCATCATGTGATTGGTTGTTATGCATACCTCTCAACATTTTGAATTGTAAAGAGGGACAAATTTTCGCGGCCTGGTAGAAGGGGTGTGTCTTGTACCGCCCAGTGGGAGCGTGTCTGGGGTAAGTGGGTGTGTCTGACACGAACAGATAGCGAGTCTAGTGCATGCCTCTTTTAATAATTTATCCATCCATATGTCTGCCCCTTATTATTTGTCCAGCCTCCACCTGCCCCCTTAATGCCAGCTTCCATCTGCCTCCTTAATGACAGCCTCATCTCCCCCCTTAATGCCAGCCTCATCTGCACCCTTAATGCCAACCTCTGCCCCCAATTGCCAGACCCTATTAAATTACTTACTTAAGCTGGCCATACACTACAACGATTATCGGTCCCAGCAGGGGGTGGGCCGATAAACGGGACGATTTCCCGCAAGGGAAATGTCTTGTTATCAGCACCATACACCTCCTCTGCTGGGACCGATAATCCTAGCAGAAGAGGGGAGGGGGGAGGCAGCGCTCTCTATGGCGCTGCTGCAGAGCCATGTGCAAAGCTGCTCTGACATGCTTAAAAGTATACCTTCAAAGCTGTCAGAGCAGCATAATGCATAGATCTGCAGCAGCGTCTATTGCAGTGAGTAGTACAGATAGGGATATGCCGAATCCGCGCTTCACACAGCGCGGGTTCTGCTGGTCCCACTCTGTACTATTCCCTGCAATAGACGCTGCTGCAGATCTATGCACTATGCTGCTCTGACAGCTTTGAAGGTAGACTTCTAGCTGTCAGAGCAGCTTTATACATAGATCAGCAGCAGTGTCTATTACAAGGATAGGGAGCCATTCAGCTTGCTGATTGGCTCCCTTTAAAATATCGTTTTAAAATATCGTTTTAAATCAAACATGCTGAACGATTAAATAATCGTACAGAGCGTTTCCGGTGCGTTTATTTGACGTTTCAAAAATTGATCTGTACCATACACTAGAGCGATTATTTGCCCGATCACCCAATAATTGGGAAATCGGGCCGATAATCGTCTAGTGTATGGCCAGCTTTACCGTTGAAGTCTTCCTGCGCGGTGCTCGCACGTCTTACCTCTTTGTCTGCCCGGCGGCGTCTGCTCTGCGGCCATGTGACAGAGCAGGACATGTAATACAGGACTCCAACGGGAGCCCTGTAGGACTAAAACTCCGACAGGGCTCCCGTTAAAGCCCTGTATTACGTGTCCTGTGCTCTGCAGAGTCCTGCCTCGTATAACGCGGCAGGGCTTTTTAAAAAAAAAGTTAATTTGTCCTGAGAGTCTGATCTCTCGGGACATATTCTGGGGTGGACGGGACAGCGGGACAGTCCCCCGAAAGTGGGACTGACCCAATGAAATCGGGACAATTGCGGGGTATGTGTTATGGGTTACAATACAATGTTATCACAGCTCCAGGTCAGAGGTCATCGCTGCACATTATACTCACAGTAATACTTGTATCTGGCATGTTGTACTGGACAGAGCTGTCATCAAGTCACTGAAGTGACATCCAGACAGATTATTATGAGAAAGGTCCAGTGTCCTCAGGGACTGGTTATTATTTACTACAGAGGCCAACTGGGGACATGATTCCTCTGTTATTTCACAGCTCCTCAATCTGTAGAAAAATCAGAATAAGACGCGTTGTAAAGATCCACTGAGACATGAATTGTGTGACAGACAGACAGAGGGAGAGACCTGGACAGAAACATCCAATCACCCAGCTGTATAGTAAGAGACAGGGCGCATGTGCCCTCCAGATGTTACGCTAGGGTTACTATAGTAACCCTAGCATATAATCAATCGGACGGAAAATGGGCTGGGCTAAAGCGGGCGGAGGGAAGCATGCTAAGTGTACAGTGTGGGAGGGTGCTCCCGCACTACAGCGGATCAGCGGTCATATGGGCCGCTGGTCTGCACGATACACTTATAAAGCCTGCACGAGAGAGGGGAGTGACAGGGGGTTTGCACTCCTCTCTTTCGTGTACTAATGATGACACAACACGGTAGCTCAGGAACTGGTAATGTTTATTGTACGATAACAGGGATGAAACAGAAATTCAACACAGGGGTATGCAGGTAACATAGAAATAAGCACAGATAACTGGTAAAAATTACAAGGATACCTGGAATGCAGAGTCCAAATGAGTCCACAGGTGTAATATGCAGGTGAAGGTAAAGCACAGGGAGTATGCAAGAAAGTCCATATAAATTCCACAGAGTAAGCAGCATGGCTGGTGTTAAGCAGGGATCCAAACGGAGACAGAGAGAACCAGATACCAGGACCACAGTTGCGATGCACAAACAATCATACAGCACAGGAAGCAATGACCCACACCTTGCTCTGGAATGATGGGATAGATAAAACCAGAGCACAGGCGTAGAATAACGAGCATATTACATGATTAATCCCAGACAGAGTGTTCAACAGCAGCCTCTAGGGGCAGGTAGTAGAAATGTCCACAATAGGAAACAATCCAGAACTGCCCCTAGAGGAAAACCCGGATATAGCAGTCCAGGGTGTGACATGGTGAGAGAAGTGTGTCTGTATCACCAACATACTTATCAGTGTGTGTCAGAGGAATGAGATGTCATGTGCAGGGCCGGCGGAACACAGTAAGCGGGGTAAGCGAGGAAGGGGGGCCCCAGCCAGAGAGGCGCTCTCCTCCACCTGCTATCCCCCACTGCCATAGATGGAGACTGGCAGGCAGCTCATATAGGAGGTTCCTGCATGAGCTGCCGCAGCAGTTACATAGAGAGGCTGATGTCAGCTGCTCTGTGTAACTGCCTCAGGCACTCATACAGCAACTTCCTGCCTGCTGGAGGAGGAGAACACCGCGCAGGAAGACTCAGGTAAGTATAATAACAATTTGGGGGCTGGTATCACATTATGGGAATCCTGGGGGGGAGGGGAAGGGGGGGTCGCTGGTGTCACATTTTGGGAATACTAGAAGGGGGAGGCTGGTGACACATGATAGGAGTACTGGAGAGTTCTGGAGGCACATTATAGGAGTGTAGTTTTGGGGGGGCTGCAGGCAAAAGATGGGGATACTGGGGAGGGGGCTGGACACATGATGGGAGAAGGGCGCCAATTTATTTTTTGCAGGGGGGCGCCAGACATGCTAGCACCGGCCCTGGTCATGTGTTGCCATGGGTTACAGTATAATATTATGTCAGCTTAAGGTCAGAGCTGTACATTATACTCACAGTAATTCCTGTATCCGGCATGTTGGACTGGACAGAGCTGTCATCAAGTCACTGAAGTGAGGTCCGGACAGATTATTATGAGAGAGGCGCAGTGTCGTTAGGGAAGGGTTATTACTTACTACAGAGGACAACTGGGGACATGATTCCTCTGTTAATCCACATTCCATCAATCTGTAGAATAATCAGAATAAGACGCGTTATAAAGATCCACTGAGACTTGAATTGTGTGACAGACAGACAGAGGGAGAGACCTAGACATATCATCCAATCACCCAGCTGTATAATAATAAATAGGATATTTATGTTCTTATGTCCCTGAGTCACACATATAATAGGGGGGAGAGAAGTGTATCTGCATCACCAATCACATACTTATCATTGTATGAGTCAGATAATGAGATGTGATGTGACTGGTTGCCATGGGTTACAGTACAATATTATCTGAGCTCCAGGTCAGAGGTCAGCGCTGTACATTATACTCACAGTAATCCCTGTATCCGGCATGTTGGACTGGACAGAGCTGTCATCAAGTCACTGAAGTGAGGTCCGGACAGATTATTACAAGACAGGTCCAGTGCCCTCAGGGACTGGTTATTACTCACTATAGAGGACAACTGGGGACATGATCTCTCTGTTATTCCACAGTCCCTCAATCTGTAGAAACATCAGAATAAGACGCGTTATAAAGATCCACCGAGACATGAATTGTGTGACAGACAGACAGACAGACAGAAGGAGTGACCTGGACATATCCTCCACACCCCCAGCTGTATAGTAATAAATAGGATATTTATGTTCTTATGCCCCTGAGTCACACATCTCAAGATGACAGAACTCCTGCCCCACACACCAACAGATGCATATAACGGGGGAGAGAAGTGTATCTGTATCACCAATCACATACTTATCATTGTGTGAGTCAGATAATGAGATGTCATGTGACTGGTTACCATGGGTTACAGTAAAATATTATCTCAGCTCCAGGTCAGAGGTCAGCGCTGTACATTATACTCACATTAATTCCTGTATCCGGCATGTTGGACTAGACAGAGCTGTCATCAAGTCACTGAAGTGAGGTCCAGACAGATTATTATGAGACAGGTCCAGTGTCCTCAGGGACTGGTTATTAGTTACTGCAGAGGACAACTGGGGACATGATTCCTCTTTTATACGACATCTTACCAATCTGTAGAAAACAATCAGAATAAGACGCGTTATAAAGATCCACTGAGACATGAATTGTGAGACAGACAGACAGACAGAGGGAGAGACCTGGACATATCCATCCACACCCCCAGCTGTATAGTAACAAATAGGAGATTTATGTCCTTATATACCCGAGTCACACATCTCAAGATAACCCATTCTAATCTCCACCAAGAGACGTATATAATAGGGGGGAGAGAAATGTGTGTCTGCCACCATTGGTAACTGTCAGTCATCCAGTGTGAAGACGCGATCAGGATGTGACATCTCCAACAAATATGCCATTATACCTGTTTCCACATTATGCTTTCCACAGGCTGACGAAAGAACGGGGGCTTCTGGGTGCATCTGCTTAAATCTGGAGGTGGGTTTCCACTGCTGAGAGGCTCAGACAATAAGACTGGGGAACTCTAAATATATGACCCACTCTGCATCTGATGGGGGGTGGGAGAGATCTTGGTTCCATGCTTCCAGATAGTGTAGGGTGTTGCTGGATGCCATTATCACACTGGTGTCATATAATACCTGTGTAGGCCCAATACACAGACCATCTGCCCTCATCCATTTACCATAGAAGGAGGTTCCGCAAAGATTTCCTTGATGGCAGCCATGGAGTGGGTTCAGAAACATGAAGGAACAAGGGTTGTGTGTGGGTTAAAGAAAATATATTTTTTCTAAGGTGCACTACAAGTCCCAGTGAGCCCTGGACACCAGAGCACGCTTTCACCCATCATGAATTCCCAGCAAAACCAAATATTTTTTGACACTCAGTCAAGGTGGAACCTACATTACAGTCGGTTACGTTCGTCGCTGTGAAAATCACATTTGCAACATACATTTCGAAAATGTATTTATTTAGAAACATTTAATAAAGAATGTTTAAGTTTGATCTTTTTTTAATTACCCTTTCATTGCTTTACAACATTTGTGACCATGGCACCCGGAACCCGATGCAAAATCGGACACGAGATGCGACTGGACCTGTGAGTAATGTTTGCGAGGAGCCTAGAGGGGTACTTAGGGTTATGCTGTGAGGAGGGGGTGGAGCATAGGAGGGGAGTTTTAGGGTTAGGCTGCAGGGAGGGGATGGAGCATAGAAGGGGAGACATAGGGTTAGGTTGCGGAGAGGGGATGTAGCGTAGAAGGGGAGTCTTAGGGTTAGGCTGCAGGGAGGGGATGGAGCATAGAAGGGGAAACATAGGGTTAGGCTGTGGAGAGGGGATGGAGCGTAGAAGGGGAGTCTTAGGGTTAGGCTGCAGGGAGGGGATGGAGCATAGAAGGGGAAACATAGGGTTAGGCTGCAGAGAGGGGATGGCGTGTAGAAGGTGAGTCTTTGGGTTAGGCTGCTTTTCTTTAAGTTTTTATAAGAAAGCACCCAAAATTTGCTTTTCTGTCTGACATGGATTCTACGCACTGATATAACTCCTTAAGAAAGTGCTGTCCCGACACAGCTGTTGGGGTAATATGTGTACATACATTTTTTTTAATATACACATGGTAGGTGGGAGGCACTAGCGAGAATCTTGCCTAGGGCATTAATTTGGTAAGGACCGGCTCTGACACCCACACATCCATAATCACTACCTACAGTTGTGCTCAGTTAAACCTTTCCCAAAAGCAGGGGAAATTGTGCCTTGCATGGTGGGCCCATCTGCTGGGGAAAGTTGAAAAGGGCTTCAGAAATCAATAAATCATTGTTTACTTATCAATTAGAAGCTAAGAGATCAGACAATGGAGCTGATGTCACCTATTAAATATCCCACAGAATGAGTATGACTCATCCTGTGAATTGAATGGGTAATGTCAGCTGCATTGTCTGATCTCTACAGGAACCCTGCATTTGCAAAATGGTAAGTAAACAAAATTTGAATGATTACTAATGGGCTACAATCTAGCTTCCCCACCATGTTTCGAAATAGGCATAATAGCATACTACTACCACCAAATTATGAATGAAATGTCCTGCGATGAGCCCAGAGATCATCGCGGGACCTCGCCGGAGGGGTGAGTATTAGTAAATTTAATGAATGAAGGTGCCAGGCTCACTGCGAGCCAAAGCGAGACTGGAACAGCTTCATTCATTTAAAAACATTAAGGTAAGTAAATAGACCCCTATATCATTACTGTAATGGTAAAAACCTCCATGTACACTTATACCAACAACTGTTACAAGTTTTCCCATAGAGGGGATGTCCTCATCTAGCTGTATGTATATTTGATAGTAGTAACTTCCTATTTTATCAAAGTATAATCATTGATGACATGAGTTATGTGGTGTGATGTCACAGACCAGTGAGATAACACTGTCTGGGCTCTTCTATGTGCATTTTGGAGTAATAAGAACTGTATTGAGACAATGGTAACTTACCTCAAGTATTGAATCCTGCAGTCAGGATGATGTAATGCAGATTTAATGTGGTGAAGACATGAATCACTCAGAGCAGTGCCATCGATTCTGTTAAAGAAATGACAGGAGATTACATTATGTTAGTGGGAGACTCAGATCACATAAGGCCTGATCCAGAGCTACGATGTAGCGCTGAGCGTGCTAACGCTCAGCGTTACATAGCTGACTCCCCCCTGGCACTCCCCCTGTGCGGGCGTATGGCCCCTTCCTTACGCCGGGTGAAGGCTACCCTTGGACTTGTTTCTGATTTAATAGGGTCCGGCTGTGGAGGTCTGCTATAGGGTCTCCATGTGATTGAGAATGCTCACCTTACACTTATGTCCATTCGTGTGTAGGACCCTGCCTTAACATATACTCACCAACCCCACTCAAAATGGGTCTGGTGCATAAATGTGTATCGTACATAAGGGCTAAGTCAAGTTGTACAATTTAAATACCTCACCCTTCCCACCATGTGCACATGCATTAAGCATGCTGTCTCATCCTGCCTCTCCCCGCCAGACTGGCTTCCTGCATGGAAATCTGGATTTTGAGGAACCACATCCATGCTGAAAGTCCTTTGCTTGCACATACGCACATGAAGGTTGGGGCATGCGGTCCTGGGGGCCATTTTCCACACCATGGTCCGAGGTCCCTAGAGCTTACTAACACACGGTATCCTCTCTAGTCACTGGCCACTAAGCTGGGGTCCTTTGCACTGCCCACAATTCAAACCAGCTATTTAGGGTCTCCAACTCTAACTAATTAGACCCAGGTTTTCCACCTGTGTGTGTTCTGTGTGAAAGTGTGTGGAGGTGCTACTAAGGATAGGGGGACCCCATGGAGAGTGTAAATATTCAGACTAGCGACGGCGGCCGTAGCTCTGGAGCAGGCCCATAGAGCCAACAGGAACCTCTCACTGATCCTCATCATAGATCATACAAGTGTCTGTGTCACAGCTTTATCCTATGGGACATTCCATCAGATGGTAGATTATTAATGGGGTCTCTAGAATAATGTTCCTCCTCTGTCACCCCAGGAACTCACTTATTAAAGGATGAAAACTGTTCTGAGGGGAGAAGTGACTTTATTCATCTGTGAAAGACCTGAGATTTTTGGGACAATATTTTCCTCCATACTTATTGTTATAAACATGTTTGAAAAATAAAAATGAGATATATTATATATAATGCAATGGATGTATTTCCTTTAATCTTGTGCATATGCATACTGGCTCACACATGAAAGCAATGACAGAGACTGTATGCTGGCCAGAAGGGGTAACTGTTATATAGCAGTAACATTAGGAGAATTTTTTTTGCTACTGCAATGACTACAAAGCAATTCCCACGTCTTTCCCTCAAACTATTCCACCCCTCTATTATATTCCCCATCTCTCATATACAGAAGTCTATCAAATGTGCCAAAATAAGATCCTCTCTCACAGTCATTGATTGATTATTGGAGGCAAAAAACTGCTTGTCAGAAACAGGTATGATTAATGCCTGAAGTGTAAAATATTTCACATTTACTGAGAACATTTGTCTTCCCATGGGGGAGGAGTGGGTCTGGATGAATGGCAAATGTCCTCACAGTCACAGAAAGGAAATCGGTTAGATAGCACTCACAGGAGCTTCAAAAGATCTGTTTAACTCCAAATCCAAAGGGGGCCTGTCACTGTAGTGGATTCTAGCATGAACACAGAGTCCTTACAATCAAATGATCAAAGGAATTATGATATTTTGGGGAAATTTATATTTCTCATAACAGCAGGAGCTCCAAATTTAGCAGGGACGTTACACTACCTTGCAATTTGTAAGTTAATAGCACATTGGGGACATTATTGAGCAACTTACATCACACCTAGGGAGTGTTTGGTAGCCAGCTATGACAGGAGTATGAATATTACTTTTACAATTGACACGTCCATTCAGATGCAGAAATAGGGTTTTATAATTGCTGTTATCAAAATCAGATGGGCAGTCCAAGAATGTTTGCTTAGCCCATAATGAGGTGCCAGCCCTGATTGTCCAATCACCTTGGCAGTGGGGGGAGATGAGTTTGAGATAAGAATGCTTTAAATATGGAATAAGTCCAGAAATCTTGACTTTTTCCTGTGGGATCCAGAGTAACAGCCTGGTTGAGCTGCCAAACTTCTTTGCCATACCTTAGAGTCACAACTTCATTTTTTGCAAAGGTGATTATTTTCTGTGTTTTTCTCATTTTATTTTTAAATTACCTGCATGCCTTTTTATTCTATTTTAGTCTTATAACCTTGTTATTGTAACCTTTTTGTAAAATAAAATGCTGATTAATTTATCCTGATTCATATATATTCTGACCCTCGTCTCTGAAGTGGTGGGACTGCTTAGTTTATTGTATTTCATAAGGAGATTGAGCATAACTCACAGTGTTACAATTTATATTAATGATAGTTTTTAATCCAGGGGGATTGTAGAAATAAAGTTATGGAATGATAGTTTCTGTTAAGTATGTTATAACTGTGGTGGTAAGTTTGCATTTGCCATAAAACAGCATGTGGTGGTAGACAATATTTTTGGGGTAAATACAGAGATTTAACATAATAGAGGTGTGCGGTACTAGAACATTAATGTGGATTTAATTTCTGAACCCCCAGGTTAAAGTAAAATGGTTTGCAAGTCAGGGATTCTGATGCAAGTGGTCTGGGTTCCTATGAAATCTAAATGTTGGATGTGAATTATTTCTGACACTTAGGATGAGTAAGGACTGATTATATGAACAAGGGTTGATGCTTAGAAGTGGTTACTAGACATTTATACACACAAGCAACATCCCTTCCTCTTCTTGTTTTTCTTTTCTCTTTTTATTTTGCGAGTATGTGGACCTGATGCTGGACTGTTACTTTCAAAGAAATCTAATTGCTCAGAAATGCACTTTGACTTGGTCATTTATTTGAACTCCGTTTTAAAACATTTGGGAAATGTGGATGTGCCATAAACGTTGACCTTATTCATTAGTACCATGAGAGGGAGCAGTGTGACTGCCAAACTAAGAGGGAATACCAGCTGACAATGGCACAACTATACAATGTGAACTAAATGCTCCACAGAGAGCTGAGCTCAGGAATCTACTTGGTTTAAACACAGTTTGGAGCACTTTCCTGTTATGGGGAAAGAGGGGGACCTGGACATATGTCTGTAAAGAGTAGAAAAGACTTGCATACAATGGACCGCAGTCACACCTAAGTAGTGAGACCAGCATGCGTGGCTAGAGGGGCAAGACTCTTAATGCAAATGAGCTGCATACGGGTTACTAATGTACAGTATGGGCGTTCCTCGAGACTTAGGAATGATACACAGGTAGGATTGCCTTGCAGAAACTAACATACGCATGACGAGAGTTAAGGTAGCTCTCGACTACTCGTAAGTTGAGGAACTTTGCTGTGAGGCCATGCGTCAGCCCACACCTGCTGTGTGTTTTTAATCAATGGATGTGTGTATATAAAATAAACAAATAAAGGCTTGCTTTTATACTTAATGTTGATTTTACATTTAATGCTAGACTTTAACCATGTAAAGTTGCTATTTTTTATGTATGGTTTGAGAATGTTTTTTTAAACTAATGGCCTTAAATTTTTATAACAAACACAATTACATTTACATCTATATAACTATAGTGGTTATTTTTTTATTTTTTTTTCAGTTATTTTGTAAATGTTTTACATTATTTTTATAACTTCATACATAATTTGTTTATGTTTTTTGGTAAAGTAGGTCATGTCTAGTTTTAATTCTTATTCTATTTTTTATGGTTATTTTTTATTACAAATAGCAATTTTAAGCACCATTACGCACAACTGATTCACAGCTTATAAATTCCGCACGTACCTAATTATACGCAGGAAAGACTTGCGTCCTTACTTTGCACTCCCGACCCAAGGGGATTGGTAAATCAGTTTCTTTCTTTTTTCTGAATCGGTATTGCGGATTTTTCACGTGCGTATATTTAGGTAAGTTCGCAAATTTTACTCTTAAGTGTGAATACAGCCCAATACCATTTGCCCAAGGAGAAGTGGGCACAGTATCTAACACCTGAACTGAAAAGGTAAAGCCCTGAAAGTTTGCAGCTTTGCCTACAGAAGCAGATGGAGATTATAAGGCTATAAAAGCAGCCTTAAGTACCAAATACCAATTTACCCTAGCAAAAAGATTCAGGTATGACCAGGTGGGTAACATGAGACTTTTCTCCAATGGACTAAGGGACCGTCTATTACAACCTTTGATGGACAAAGACATTTGATTAGTCAAAGATCAATTTCTGCATATATGCCCTGTGAAAATGAGGATGTGAAAATGGTAGAGATGGCTGCTGAGATTGCTGATGCCTATGTGACAAATCACTAGCCAGAATCCAGGAGGCTACTTCTACAAGCTTGAGAAGGGGACAAGTCAGTGGGAAGTGCTTTTGTCCCTGCCAGCCGAACAACCTGAGATTTTGACCCTGCATCTGTTAAATCATCATCCACACCCCACAAATGTTTTTGTGCAACAAGGTGGGACATTTAATCATATATCATATCATTGTCCTGACCACAAACACCTGCTTCTTCTCCCAAGCCAGCTGCAGCATCTGCAAAAGGGTTAAGTGCTGCCGGGATGCCCAAGGGTACCAACGATAACGTACAGATGGTCACCCTGGGGAATACAGTCACTGTGGGACTAAGAGACACTGGAGCTGAGATGACCTTGGTGCATCGGAACGTGTGGATTCTTAGGCTTTTTGCCCCAGGAAGTCTTGATCTGTGACTGGCATTGGAGGAATTAGCGCAGCCATTCCTATGGCACATGTTTATTTGAATTGGGTGGGCCAGAAGTAGCATATGGGAGGTGTCAGAGCATAATCCCACAAATGTTTTATTGGGTCTTGAATCCTGAGAAAACTGTGATGTTTATAATATTGGTAGAGGTGATGCAATAGGGAGATGTCCTGGTGTTGTGAAAAACTGTGATTCTGTTAAATATGCAGTTTGTTAGGGGAAAATGGTTTACTGTCGCAAGTAGTCATAACAGTCAGTACCCTGAACTTAGCCCTGGCAATAACCCTTCTCCTGTCCAGTCCACTCAGAACACGGGTACATCTGGGGAGCTCTCTGACACTATTGACATACCTTTCTTCTTTGACACACAGAGAAATGTTGTACTCAGGTTTAAGGAGTCTTGCATAAAAACACCTGACCCCTCTGACAAAGAGAAACTATTATGATATCAGGAATTGCTGTGAGTGAGTGGCAGCTGATGGTACCACAAACATTTAGGGCACAGCTACAGAGGGTTGCCCATGAGATACCCCTAGCTGGGCATTTTGGGGTATGTAAAACCAAAAACAGTTAGCCCTGAATTTTTACTTGCTTCGCCTGAAGGACAATGTCTCCTATTATTGCTGTAGTTTGTGTGTCACCTGTCAGAGGAAACTGAAATGCAGACATAGTCCTGTTGATTTCATTGCCCATTATTGAAAACCCCTTTCAGAGAATAGCTGTGGATATTGTAGACCCTCCAGCTCTCCCAAGTAGCTTTGGGAAGAAGTATATTCTCATGTGGTGGATTATGCTAAACAGAACCTCGAAGCTAAGGCCCTGAAAATAATAATTTCTTGTAAACATATTTGGTGGGAACTGCAGGGGAGTGTGGAACCCTAGAAGATACAGAATTGTAGAGGCTTTCACCTCTTTGAAAAATCCTTCACAAGTAATCCAGGAAGAAGCTCCTTAGCAATTTACCACATGAACACTGAGGATCACCATCCCATCAGACAACCTGCCTATAGGGTCTCCATGGAAGTAAGGGCGGATATGTAGAGATGCGCTAAGGGCGATCCAGGAATCTCAAAGTGCCTGAGTCTCCTCCGTAGCTCTGTGCCTAAAAAGGATCGGACCACCCGCTATTGCATAGATTACAGGAAATTAAATGCCAGAGTTTGACACCTACCCTATGTCCCAAATAGATGAGCTGTTAGATCAGCTAGCCAGTGGTGCCCAGTGCATAATCGTCATGAATTCGGGATACTTGCTTTGTCAAGAGAAGCTCGTAACACCTTTTGGCCTGTACTAGTCTAAAGACATGCCCTTTGACATGGAAAATGCCCCTTCTACTTTCCAAAGGGTCACGGGAAAGGTGTTACATGGAATGGGAGACTTTGTTGTAGATTACCTGCATGACATTGCAATGTTTAGTCAGACCTGGGAGAATAACTTTGACCACCCAGTTCTTAAGTAGGATCCAGAGCATCGGTCTTACCATTAACCTGTCAAATTGGCATGTCAGAAGCTCAGTACCTAAGACACAGGGTGAGGATGGGACTGCTTAAGCCAGAACCTTGGAAGGAAGATGCCATTATGAAGGTGATGTCTATCTTGTGGACAGCAGGATAATACAGAAAATTTGTTCCCCATTACTGCACCCTAGTCAAACCCCTGACAGACCAGATCATAAAGAAAATGCCTAGACAGGTAAATTGGAATGCAGAATGCTTGGAGTCAATGGCAGTTCTGAAGGCTGCTCTTGCCAGTCCTGCTGTTTTGCAGGCCCCAGATTTTAAGTGCAAGTTTCTGGTGCAGACGGATGCTAGTGCCTATGACCTGAGCATCGGCCTCAGTCAGGTGGATGCACCCTGTTCTCTATTTAAGCAGGATACTCCTGCCCAGGGTAGTAGCATATGCAACAGTAGAAAAGTGATGTCCCGCCATTGTGTGGGCTTTGCAAAAGTTACAACCCTACCTCTATGGGAAACAGCTCACGTGGTGACACACCACAATTACCTCGTCAATCAGCAATGTGAATTCACAATTCAGCATAAGAAAGGCAGCCAGTATATTAACGTGGAAAGATTATCCCACCAGGGCGAGCCTTGAGAAGCTTGGGTAAGGACGTTAAGTCGCTTCTCCTTGCTTCTCATTAAGGGGGGGTTTCAGGAGCAGGTATGATTAATACATGAAGTGTACAATATTGAACGTCAAACATAAAATATTGCTGGTCACAAAACAAACTAGGACATTTACTGAAAACAATTGTCTTCCCTCAGGAAGGAGGAGTCTGGTAACAGAATTAAGTTAGTTTGATAAAACTCACATGTAAGTTTATTGTGTGTATAAAGTAGGGTTGGTGACCTTTTATTTCTTCACTCCAGGTGACCTCGGAGGGGAGAAATAGATGCCACTATGGGGTCGGGAGCTTGATAACATGATTGTTACTAGAAAAGGGGCGGGGCTTGATGTCGCAAATTATATCAAGACCCGTCTAAGCCCTAGTAAGATTTACAGTATTGGTAGGCATGGGGATGGGGCTCACTTGCATTAAATCACGACCTCAAGCCCATTGTGGGAGATTTGTCAGTTACTCAGAGATTCCAGGAGAGTTGACATCCCTGATATAGCATAGTGTAATAGTAGTAATAAATGGAAGGTCATTTGTGCTGTTATTAAGTTATCAGTTAAGAACAATCATTTTCTTTCTTTAATTACTTGATATAATAAGAAATCTTACCTGATGGTCTTGATAGTGTGTAGAGCTGGTGTCAGTCTCTCCCAGCCCTCGTTCTGGATATTACAATTTACTTTAAGTGATTCTGTCTCTTTGCAAGATTTAAGGACAAAAGACAATGCTGTGTAGTCCACAGGGGTTAGATGTCTGCTGCTAGTCAATGAGAAATTTCTATTTGGCCCCACACATTCTTCTATCAGAGCCCTATTCTGAGACTCATAAAGGCAGGAAAATATATTTAGATGTTTCTCTAGATCAATACTCTTATTATTCCTGGTGTCAACAAAAGTTTCCTGTAGATAACCAGTGACATCTCTCAGAGCTCTGATGGAAAAGTCTCCTAAACATTTCAAAAGTGCTCTGCTAGAACTGTCCAAGAAACCACAGAGGAAGCAGAGAAACATTTCCCCTCGGCCATCTGTATATAATTTATTATTATTCAGTGACTTCTGTAACTTCTCAGGAGAAAAGTCAATATAATGGACCAAAGCAGCCAAGAACTCCTGGACAGTGAGATGTAAGAAGGAGAAGGTCACGTTAGGAGGTTGGTTGGATTCCATAATAAAACTTGATGTGAGATGTGAGGAATTGTCCACATTGAATGATCTCAGATCTGTCTCATCAAATACAATGAGATGATTCATTACTCCATGTTCTGCCATCCAACCAATAGATGTCATCAGTTCCCGTGCATGACTGTTATCCTGACTGTGATTTGACAGAATGTTACTGACAAACGTCACAAAGAGTTGTGTCACAGTTTTGGGCAATGATGACATCAGCTGATCAGAGTTTACTGGTTGGGTCTTTAAGCACATTGATAACACAGTACAGATGATCCAGCAGTATGATGGGATATAACAGAAGGTGTATAGTGTGTCATTTTCCCTCACATGGTGAAACGCCTTCTCTGACAAGTTTTTATTCTGGAAAAAATTATCAAAGTACATCTGTATTTCCCTAGGAGAGAATCCCATGATCTCAGACACTCGATGAAACATTCCTTTATGAACTGATTCCAGTTTAGTTGGACGACTGGTCAATAACACAGAACATGCCTTAAGAAGAGACTGACGCAACAAACTAACCACAATCACTCCAATGTTTTCTATCTGTTTTACATTGTGACACAACTGACTCGATGTGAAATCCATTTGGTGATTACTCTCATCTAAACCATCAAATATAAAAATCAGTTTCTCTGGATCCTGTAAGATGTTTCTAAGCTGACTCTGGAGATGTGGATATTCCTGAAGGATCATGCTCTCCAAACTGATCTCATTGAACCTGTTGAGTTCCCGGAACTTGAAGAAGAAGGCAAAAGCAAATCTCTGGTAGAGTTTCTCAGTCACCCAGTCATAGACAAACTTCTGCATCATTGTAGTCTTCCCCACCCCCGGGACCCCGCTCACCATCACCACACAAGGCTTACATTTATTCTGGTAGGACCAGCGGAACAGCTTGTTTAGAGTTATATGTTCCAACATAAGTTGTTCCTTCTTCCTTATATTCTCAAGTCTTCTTCCAGACTCTATCAGTTCATGCTGGGAACGTCGTCTGAAATCATCACTGGAGACAATGACCATGTTCACGTAACGCTCAGAGATGTAGAAACTCTGCTGTCCCAGTGTAGATCCCGGGGGTCTGTGCTCCACTAGATGCTGAGTCTTCTCCAGAAGATGTGTCTTGTGTTGTTTCTGAATGTCTAAAAATTATACAAAGTGGAAACTATATGAGAAAAATTAATCCTAAAATAATTAACAATTTGATTTACACTTTTTCTTAATTTAAATATCTATTTAAATATATTTCTAAGTAAGCAGTTTGAATGCATTATTAGAAACCATTTAAACTAGAAGAGGGGCAGTGATAAAAATAATAAAAATAGTTGCTCCCCCAAGCAAGAAGTGTTGTGTGGCCAGTCAATAATGACAGATAGCATAGCCACAGCAACTAAGGGAAAAGAGAACAGAAAATGGAATAAACATATCTAGCAATAATAATAATAAACAAAAGAATAGAAGATTCATAATGCAACCTCTCAGAGTAATGTGCGCAAATACTAAGAGTTTAGGAAATAAAATCTCTGAACTAATTGCAATAATGTCAAGGAATAACCTGAATATTGTGAGAATCACAGAATCATGGTGCAATGAAAATCATGACTGGGACCTAGCTATACCAGGATATAATTTATTTATAAAGGACAGAGTAGGAAAAATTGGAGGTGGCATATTAATGTATGTGAAGGAAGGGTTAAATTCTACTTTAATACGGAGTATTGGAGAAAAAACAGAGGCACTTTGGGTTACCATAGAAACCCAGGGGGTTATTATTCGTACTGGAGTGATATATAGGCTACCAGGACAAGATGAGAAAATGGCCAATGTCCTATTGAAAGACATTGCTAAAATAGCATTAAAAGTAGTAATCATGGGAGATTTTAATCTACCTGATGTAAACTGGGGTGTGTCTTCAGCAAGCTCCACTAGAAGTGGGGATATTTTAAATTCATTACAGGGAGTGTCCCTAAAGCAACTGGTGAGAGCCCACTCACAAAGAGGTCATCTTAGATTTGGTATTTACAAATGGTGACAGAATCAAAGAAGTAAGTGTGGGTGAGAACCTAGGATCCAGTGATCATTAAGCAGCATGATTTAGTATAATGACTGAGAGAGACACGTACCACACAAAGACAAGGGTGCTAGATTTTAGAAAGGCGCATTTTGTGGAAATGTATAAGTGATTATTTGACAGAGTGGAGGCACATGAAAGGAGTACAGGAGCAGTGAGAAAATTTTAAAAATGCATTATTACCAGCAACAGACCTATGAATAAGAAAGGTTAGGAAAAACCCCAGAAAAAGAAAGCCAATGTGGTTTACAATAGAGGTACCAAGTATAGTGAAAGCAAAAAGATGGCCTTTCAGAATTCTAACTCAAAATAATAATGTCACAATCAGTGCCTGCAGTGACCTATCTCCACCACCAGGGGTCCCCCATGCTCTCCCCAGCTTCAGTCAGTCTTGCCTGCTTGTCTGCAGTCCAGCTCTGTGGCTACTGCTAATTAGCTCAGATCTCTGACACCTACTAGACTAGCTTATTACCAGCAAGTTCCAATCCTCCGTTGCTGGTTCATTGTTGTCAGTCTAAGTCTGGTTGACTCTGCCTACTCCCTGTGTCTTGGAGAGTCCCTGGACTGTGCTCCAAGCAGTGGCTATCCAAGTCCGTCTGCATATCCATAGGTCTCAGCATTACTGGAACTCCAGCATTTCCTGCACTTCTGATTCCAGCTATACCAGCACTACTGCTCCCGGCATTTCCTGCACTTCTGATTCCAGCTATACCAGCACTTCTGCTCCTAGACTGTATTGTCTTTGCCTGCCTGTCCAGTCCGCTGCAGTCCGGTCCAGCCAAGACTCCTGGGACTATATATATATATTGAACTGTATTGTCTTTGCCTGCCTGTCCAGTCCGGACCAGCCCGGTCCAGCCAAGGCTCCTAGGACTATAAGTATTGAACTGTTACCTTTGCCTTGCCTTTTCCAGTCCGTCGTAGTCCGGTCCTTACAATAAACTTGAATCATTCAAGTCTCCATGTTCATGACAAATAATGACAGGAAGGAGTATTTTGCAAAGCATAGGGAGGCTAAAAAGGAGGAAAAATTGACCCACTTTATACAAAAAGCGGACAAAAGCTTTTTTTACGTATATAAATGAAAGGTGAAAAATTAAAGAGGGCATGTTAATCGAAATCAAATCGGAGAGTAGGAGTCTTGTTAAGGGTGAAATGGATATGGCAGATAATCTTAACAAGTATTTCTGTGCAATATTCACAAAAGAAATAGAGGGGAAGGGACCACTATTAAATGGGAGGCTATTAATACAATGGAGGAAATTACTACTACTTTAATTGAGGGGCAAATATTAACTTTCAAAGCTGAAAGTAGACAAATTAATGGAGCAAGATGGGATAAATCCTAGAATACTAAAAGAGCTTAGAGGGGTGCTGGCAAAACCATTAACTAAATTATTCAACCAGTCACTAATAAATGGGGTGAATCCAGAGGACTGGAAAATAGCAAATTCCGTCCCTCTGCATGAAAGTGGAAGTAGAGAAGAAGCATCAAACTACCGACAAATTGTACAGTACCTTAAATCCTGTAACTTACAGGATCCCAAACAGCATGGATTCTTTGGGGAGATCATGTCAAACAAATCTCTTTGACAGGGTCAATAAAGTATTAGATAAGGGGGAGCTGTAAACATAGCTTATCTAGATTTTAGTAAAGCTTTTGACACTGTGCCACATCGCAGACTGTTAAATAAGATGGAAAGTTTGGGATTGGACTTAAAGATAGTTGCATGGATACGATCTTGGTTACAACAGAGGGTTGTAGTATGTGGAATCCCTTCTGGGAATAGTAAAGTAACTAGTGGAATACCCCAGGTTTCTGTACTTGGACCAGTGCTATTTAATATCTTTATAAGTGATATTGCCTGTGCTATTGAGGGGAAAATATGCCTTTTTGCAGATAACACAAAGATATGTAACAGGGTAGGCGCGCCAGAAGGGGTACACAAAATGAGGGATAATCTAAGTAGACTGGAGGAATGGTCAAGAGTGCGGCAACTGCAGTTTAATGCCAAAAAATGCAAAATTATGCACTTGGGGCACAAAAACCCAAAAGCTCAATATATCATTAATGGCACTACATTTGAAACTACTAAGGAGGAAAGGGATCTAGGTGTCATTATTTCATGTGACCTAAAGGTAGCCAACCAATGTTACGAAGCAATAAAAAAAGCAAGTGACATACTTGGTTGCATAGGGAGAGGAATAGTAGCAGAAAGAGAGAAGTAGTGATGCCTCTTTATAGATCATTGGTACAACCTCACCAGTTGATCTATGATCTCTCCTACTTTAATTTTTTTACGTTTTTTATTTCAAGCAATGCATTTGTACAAATTTTCAATTGTCAAGATACATTACAGTATATCCAATAAAACATGAATTTATATAAGAGACAATTGTCAAAGCATTTCTTCGAGTCTGTATACCTATCTTTAACAGAGGATTTAAACGTTTCTCTCTTTGGATGACATAACAGATTTATTACACAAACATTGATCACAGATGTACAAAAATACCATGACCCTTGTAGAGTTCAGGGAGTGACCTAAATATAGAATTCTCTATTCAGTCTTCGAAACGATACGCAGATTACGTACAATAGCTACTACGCATGCTTAGTAGCTACTGTTTATTGAACTACGCCCATCTATGGAAGACGGACGTAGTTCTGGATCTGGCCCAATATTTCTAATAGTTATTCCAAAATTTACCTGTAATTAATATGGTGAAAAGTAATTAATTAGATATTGCTGCTTTTTGGTGGAATTAAATAGTTTTATTATTTGTAAACAGTAGTGTTTGTCAATGAACATTCTCTCTGTCTGAATAAAAAAAAGTATTTTTCTTTTACGGCTTCTATTGTATGTTCTGGATTAGACCGCATATACGCAATCTACGTATAGAAACGATACGCAGATTATGTACAATAGCTACTACGCTTACGTATGGAAGACGGACGTAGTTCTGGATCTATCCCATTCTGCCTATTAATGACTGAATGTTTGCCAAGATTTCAGCCTATTTGAAGAGATGAATCACTTTAGATCTACCCAACTAGAGGCAATAGAGCTGATTCGGAACTGCACTTACACCTTTTTTTAGATGCAAATGTTCATCTGAGCAATGCCATGTTGAATTGCAAGAGGAGGCAAATTTCAATTGTGAAAGCAGAATTAGAATTAAGAAGTTTCTTAACTTAACTCTTTATAGATTAAATATAAATCTATTCAGTATTTGAGTTCTGTGTGCAAAAGTGAAGTACCGTATTTCCCCATGTATAAGACGCACCTTTTTTAGACCAAAAATAGGTCTAAAAACCAGGTGCATCTTATACAGGGGATGTAAGGCTGAACTTACCTTTTCAGTCCCTCCAGAGGTCCCTCCGGCAGTTTCAGGCTCTCTCACCCGCAGCTATGACTCCGGCTGGCTCCCTGGCGGTGCAAGCTTTACACTGACGTTACGTGACCTTAGGTCACACAGCATCAGTGTACAGCACGCACCGCCAGGGAGCCAGCCGGAGTCAGAGCTGCGGTGGAGAGAGCCTAAAACTGCCTGAGGGACAGCCGGATGGACAGAAAAGGTAAGTTCATTTTCTTAATTTAGGCTCTAAAAATGGGGTGCGTCTTATACAAGGGAGCGTCTTATACGTGGGGAAATACGGTATTTTTCCTGCATGCAAAATAATTTAAATGAAATTATGGGGATTGTGATTGAACACAGGATGGCTCCGATCATTTTTACAGTGCCCTTTGACAGTGTTGGATCTGACTGCGATCATCTTGAAAGTTTTATTGCCTTGGTGAATGTATAGATTATTGGTTCGCTTGTAATTCCAATTTAGGTTTTCCCTGTTTATATTGGTTGAATTCTCTAAATTACATATTTACACTTTTCTTGCACGTTTTCACTAGAATTCCTATTTCTATTCGCCTGTGATTGTTAATGTTATTATCATTGTTTATATTGCTGCAATTCCTCTGGATGATCTGTAACACAGTTGTGTTAATTTAATTTATCTCACTTTAACATAGAGGGTGAGACTTTTCTCAGTTTGATCTCTTTATGGTATGGATTGATACATGGCTAAGTCACAAGCAGCTAACATGGGAAAAAACACTCACACTCACCCCAAACCCACCACACAAATATCCCCTTCTCAAGCCTGGCCTGAAGATCTGGAGTATTCTAGAGCCTTAACATCCCATGATGACTATCCCTCATAAAGTGGCGGATGCCGCAAGAGAAATGACAACGATTCTTATGCCACATATCACCAAACTTGAAAAGATAATGGACGGCATCCAAACGTCAATTAAGTCCACGCTGGCTCATTTAGAAGTGAAGGCACCATTAATGCCTTACAAGGTACTGTTGACCATTCAGTTTCCTTCCAGACAGTTAAAATTAAAGTTTATGGGAATGAAAAAGCACCAGCAACACTGCCATTAACCAGTAACAGACTATACCATTCTATCTGTAACATACACAGGATAGATAATGCCCAGCAACACTGCCATTAACCAGTAACAGACTATACCATTCTATCTGTAACATACACACAGGATAGAGAATGTCCAGCAACACTGCCATTACCAGTAACAGACTATAGAAAAGGTCAATAACACAATTATAAGGATATCCTAAATCTCAAACTAAATTAAGGGTAAATAGGGACTAGGGTCAGTATAGTTTTAAATAAACAACTGGTCAGACTGGATGGGCCACGTGGCTCTTATCTGCCTTCACCTTCTATGTTTCAGTGTATTTAGAAGATTCCAAACTACTCTGGGGACTTTTATACAGGAAAAACTAAAGGAGAGATATCCCCTTCTTAACACATCTATTATAATAGCGACACTACTATAATAAAGTACTCCCGGCTATCTTGTATAAAGAGATGATATATAAAATTTACTATCATAAATATTTATCCCCTTATAGAACATCAATTATTGGCCTAACTGATAATTTTAGTTGCCCTAAATGCTCTATTCCAGATGCTGGTTTGTATCATTCTTTTGGGATTGTCCCTCCATCAACCAGTTCTGGAGGAGTATTGCGGTTTTGCTTTGAATGAGTTGGTTAGATATTTACCATTATCCCCAGAATAGACAGCGCTTGGTGTGTTACCAAAAAGAAATAAAATTCATGGTGGATGCAAAACGTTACTTATTATGGGGTAGACTTTGAGAAAGGAGTCTGAAAAGTGTCAGTCAGCGGCACAGGGGACCAGTGATCGATTCCAGGCCAGTTAGCAGCGGTATAGCTACCTGCCTACCCGGGTTTTATATCTTTTGTGGATGTTCGCATGCCTCCTACTTTTACCATCTCCCTGGTAGGAACTTTGGTTCCCCCTTATATGTTTTTTATGTGATGTTTTGGTAGTAATAAATTGTTATTTTCATTACTTCTTTCCTCATCATTATATACCCGTGAGAGGAAGGAAGAGTTCCACATCACCATCCAGCATCTCCATTCTCAAGCTCAACAGTTGTTTTAGTTTTTAATTAAACTGGCACCTCCACTGTGGGTCCTCTAGCGCCTTGAGGCTATTCCCTTTTTACCTTTATAACGCTGGTCAGTGTCTGTGTAATAATATAATAATAATATAATAGTATTAGAGATGAGAGGTGATAAATAACAGTGTGATAGTGACGCTGGTCAGTATCTGTGTAATAATAATAATAATAATAATAATAATAATAATATAATAGTATTAGAGATGAGAGGTGATGTTCCCAGCTCTAAATAAGTCTAAATAACAGTGTAATAAAAAATTCTGGTCAGTATCTGTGTGCAATAAGGAAAAGCAATGTATTCTCCCTGCCTGCAAAAGATAACTTTACTTTCACCCCCTGACATTCAGCATGGTCTTACCCAGGTGTAACTTTCCTCCTGATCTCTTCTAATATTTAAACTCTGGACCTGGTTCATAGCTATTACACATATTTATGTCAATACACAGGCAAACATTTGTATAAAATAATAGTAATTCAAGTTTTGTCTACATTTATTTATCAATTGTGGGATTACTGTGAGGAAAAACGATATAAGAAAAATGGAAACCCGTGATGTAATAAGTAGATAGTATATCATTTATTCTCTCAATAGAGATCTAATCCTGGGTCTTAAATTCTGCACGGAACGGGGGATTGAACTCCCCCTGTCGCCCCCCCCCTGTCTTTCTCCCCTATGTCTCTCTCCACTCTGTCACTCCCTCTGTCACCCACCTCTGTCACTCCTCTCTCGTGCGGAGATTGTGTGACTTGCCATAAGTCACATGAGGGATAAGCTTGGCGGGCAGAGGGGCAGAGGGGAAGCCTGGCCCCTTTCCTATTAAATCCCATTGTACGGAACTAAAACAATCAGAACATCTGGAGGGCGCATGCATACAGCCCACTCATGCACTTAGCATGCATACGCGGCCTAACGTTATTAATTGTGGATTTGGTCTAAAGTTATTACAAACTTTCTGTCAATATACTGAGAAAACCTAAATAAAACTACATACAAAACCTGATTGTGTAACACAATCCATTGTTATTTTTGGATCGGATCGTGACTTGAGAACATCAGGCCACTAACGCACGCAAAGTGCGTAAGTGGCCTGATTTGACTCTAGTAACAATAGCCTAGCAAGCACCTAGGAAACAGGCTGTGCTTTCTCTCCGCCTGCTAAAGTGGGCAGGGGGAAGCATGCAAAGTGTCCAGTGTGGGAGGGGACTCCCACACTTGTGCGGATCAGCAGTCGTACGGACCGCTGATCCGCACAATTGACTTAATGCAGGCTTATGGCAGCGTAAGCACGAGAGAGAGGAGTGACAGGGGGAGGCATGCACTCCCCTCTCTCTGTCAGACGGACAGACTCCCGCAGGTACACAAAGTGTGCGGGGGTCTGGATCCGACCCATGTTCTCACTGACCTGGGCTCCATTTTGGAGTTTCTGTGACACAGTATCCTGTATAATGTCCATGTGGAACAACTATAACTTTATTTACCTCTCAGTCCCGGGGTCAGGATGTGTCCATGTTCATCCAATATTATCTTCTCCACCAGAGAGTCACCTGTGTGCAAGAAAACTCCTCATATTATCAGATATAAATATAATATAATACT
>WWET01002533.1:73969-92247 GCA_011038615.1 Limnodynastes dumerilii
CCCATAATTTGTCTCAAGCGACCCTCACCCAGGATCCCCATCATGTCTTCCTAGCCACCCAGTACTTCCATCATGTGTCACCAGCCCCCTCCCCCAGAACTTTCATCATGTGCCACAAGTCCCCCTCCCCCTAGTACTCTCATCATATACCACCAGCCCGCCCAAAATGATTACTTACCTGTGACTTCCTCCACGACGGGCTGGCTCTCTTCCTCCACTATGCTCATACAGGAAGTTCCATTATGGTATGATATAATATGGCATGGTTGAAGAATCAAGTCCTCTATTTCAGACTGACAATATCACATTTTTATTTCCTGCATACAAAATGAAAAATAATTATCAAAACTTACATTGCAACATGGTTTGGTTCAGCTCCTTAGTATTGATCCCCAAGTGCATATACTCACAATATATTCACAAGCTTGCAACATTAACTTCTACATATCATTTTTCCTCTACATTAACCCCCTATATCCTCAGAGAAGTTTCAATAAAGTACAAAATCACATAGGGAAAAAAACAAGAAAAATACTTGTAGCTCATTATCTCCATTAAATATGGCATGGGCATTTTTCATCTCATTTATAGTAACAGTTAGCCCCCGAGATTATCATACACACTTACCTTCATTTGTTTAAATGACACTAAGAAAATGGTGTAGTTCCAATATAGACACACCATGGCTCCAATAGAATAAACACAACCTTCTCAACAATGTTAGTATTGGTAAAATGGGCATAGTTGTCAAGACCAATATACTCATTAAACTGTACCATTAAGCTATAATAGAAAGGGCTGCTGCTGCTATAACAGAGAACATTGCAATGGGGGTTTACTTCTCATAATGTCAAACCCTATTAGGAAATTTCTAAAGTAGGAAATATACCTCATATTCACTTGATGTGATGATAAAAAACCTACAAATGCTAAATACTATCAGTTTTGCATTGAATTTTGCCATCAATCTTTGTAGGCCTAAATAATTTATTAAGCATTCCTGTATATGTTAGTGAAGTCTTATTAAACTAGGGAATTACATGGACTAGCCTGCACTGGCATGATGATGAGATGCTGTGGAAAATGTACATAGATATTAAAATGTAACAATTTTTCAAAAACAAAAACCTTTATTTACCCATCTCCTGAGGTATGTGAAGTGCCCATTGTGATTGCCAGTTTCCATTGGTTACTAATAAAAAAATACTTAAAAAAAATGTGTTTGGCAGAAGACAGATCATTAACAATATGTAAGTGACCTACACATTTTATTTGTGACAGGGGAAACCGAGCGCTGTATAAGTGCTAGGTAATATAAACAACCGACTGGTCCTTAGTCTGCAATAGACACACATTAGGAATGTTCTAGAATTATGCTAATAGGGCTTAGGTTTTGATTGGTTGTTAGATTGGGTGGGGGGAGGGTCAGGGGACAGAGGCTTTATAGGCAGTTGTGTGGAATGGTTGATCACCCATTTTGAAAAATTGTTCTAGAGGACAAGTATTGTCTGCCTGTGGCTATTTTTCAATTGTTGCTGTAATTCTATTGTTAGGTTGCAGTGTATTTCCATTTTTCTCTTGTAACTCTTATTTCTTGTTACTGATTATTTGGCTATCTCTTTTAACCCTTACTCTCTTTGGGCCTGATACAGAACAACGCACACTTGCGAGTTAACACTGATCGTAAGCATAAAATCGTCAGAAAAAATGCACTGCACATGCACTTAGTAACAACTTCCAGTAGTAACACACTGTTTTTTGTAGCAGCAATTTGGTCGTCCGTATACTTTGCGTTTTTACCAACGAAGGGGCGTGTTTATAGTACGAAGTTCGTATGGACGCTGGAGTTAAGGAATATAGGTGGGGGGAGACATTTAAATTGTACAGTATGGGCGTGCTAAGCGTCGTTAATGCTCAATGAACGTACGGACGGCCACAGGTATGAACACAAAAGTTAGGATAGGGTTTGTCGAGCGTATGGAAGCAAAACTAGGTACGAGCAAGGGGAGTGCCTATTGCCATGCATCAGTGGCACGTTCGGCGACAATACGCTACACACACCAGCATAGTTCTGGATCAGGCCCTTTATTCCTCATTTTTCCTCGTCTCTTTTTCCTTTTTCAATTGACAGAGGAGTAACTTCTATGCACTAATACATATAAAACGGTCAATAAAGTTCAATGATGATGTAATTCAATAAATTGTTCAAAAAAACTTCTGGGGCCGTATTCAGAGATCCGGTTTTAACGAAAGTTCCGGGCGTATTTTTAGGATCGGATCGATTTTACATCAACTGCGCATGCGTAGTAATAGTGATACACCATCTACGTTGAAGTTAAGGTTGGAAATGGCTAAAGGACAGACTTGTGAATCGAGCGGAGAATAATGCGACCCTAAGTGCTGCGGAAATATACGGACCTAAGGATTTGCATAGAAATTGGGAGTGTGAACATATTACGCTATTGGATTCTTTCTTGTCCCTTATGTTTGGAACATCATAACAAGGAGCATCCAAAAGAATATAATCTATGGATCTACCTTTGGGACAAAGCTTCTGTTATATGCATCAAGCCCAAGGGGCTAAATTGTGAGTAGTATCTGAACTATTTATATTGTTACCCACTGAAATGTTATCACACAAGGAGGCCTGAAGTCTTATCAGCTGAATTGGATCCTGGAATGAGTACGTCGAGTGGTACTAATCCAGCTATGTGGCAGGCTGCACCAAGGTCAGCTGCGGTCATCGATTCAGGTGAGAACGCTGATTTAAATGTTTCTGAAGGGGAGGAGGTTTTGGATGCTAGTGTATGCTCTAGCATTGATTCAGTTGCGTTGCAGATTCTTTGGAAGGAAAGACGGGTAGGGGTAAGAAAGTAGCAGGTCAAGGGGGGAAGGCAGTTAGAAAGCAAGCAGGCCTTCCTCCGATTTTATACGACAATTCAGATATAAGCTGGGACGTGAGGAGCTCCACAATGAGGCGGATTAAACGTGGACATTATATGGACATGTTTGCGGTGACGCAAGCAGGGAAGGAGGCTTTGGCGGCAGCCAAGACTAAGGGAGGTATAGGTGAGGACTCATACAAAACCTTTTCGAATTGGTTGGGAGGTTACACCCCTTTTGCTGCTTGCTACCTAGAATCTAGGCTCACAGAGTATATGGGGATTTTAAGATCTCCATCTGATTTATGATCTTTATGCTAACTCTAGGGGGCAGTTGTGGAGATCACACAATGAGTGTTTTTGGAAGAATGAGGATTGAGCTAAGAGTATAGATTTTGGTGATAGCAATGTGGGAGTCAGGATGAGAATAGGTAATGCGAAGCAGGGTCCAGAGTCCTTTCGTAAATTTGGACAGCAGCCCCCGGGGGCAAATTTTTCCATGGCAACAGGCAAATGTTTCTCCTTTAACAGTGGTTGCAAGAGAAGTAACAACTATAGGTTTAAACATTTGTGTGCCAAGTGTGGAGTTGTTCACCCTGCAAAGGATTGTAGATCCTTGTCTGGAGCTGCCGCTAAACCCTCTGGTGCTGGGTGTTAACCTGCAGAAGGCCTCCTCTCCTATTAAGCTGCTATCATTGGTTAATTGGTTGGATGTTTATTTTGATAGGGGGGTAGCTATGGTGTACAGCTCCTTGGCCATGAAGCTGGGTGGAATCTGGGACTATGACAAATTTGTTGGTGCTTGAATTATTTCCTATTGTTGTCGCAGTAGAACTTTGGGCTAATGTGCTTCAGAATAAGAGTATTGTGTTTTGGTGCAACAATTTGGGAGTAGTTCAATCTATCAACAGTCAGAGAGCCTCTTCTCCGCCAGCGATTAGGCTGTTAAGATTCTTGATTTTGAAATGATTGCAATTTAATATAGTTTTTAAGGCTAAGCACATTCCTTGGATTTCAAGGCCTAGGTTTAGGGAGTTGGCGCCGAATGCTTCACCAGAAAGCCTTTCATGGCCTTGTCATCTTTGGCAGATTGTGCAGCTGGAACCAGATTTTACTTGTGGTTTCTTAGGGGCTGATTCAGAGATGCGATTGCGAAAAGATCGCAAATATACGCACCTTAGGTAAGATCTTACCATGTTCCAGCCCACTGCATAAACAGTCACTCCCCTTGCAAACAGCGGCGGATCTTAAACTTAGACCACCATTGACTAACCCTAACTCTGCGCTGTCATTTAAGATCTTAAGTGAAGTAGTAGCGTTTATGTAAGATCCTAAGTGTCAGCCCACGCCCACTTTCCCTCATCTCCCTGCCTCCCCCCGCCCATTTCCATGCAAATCCTTAAGATCTTAAAGATTCGCTGCACTTAAGATCTTAAGTGCTTGCGTGTGATTCAAACTTACGCTCTTAGCGAATTTACGCTCCTAACCGCTACTCAGAATTTATTATATGTACTTTAAATGTAAATTGCAGGTTAGTACAAGATAACTTATCTGCAGATTGTTTAGTATTTGATCTCAAAATTCAAGGACAGTGCAGATAACAAGGCATAGAAAATAACAGAGAGAAGGTATTATATTATCCTTAACATGTAAGGTGGATGATACAGAGTACAAACATATCAGTGTAGTAGTAGATCCATCTAGATTAAGGGTTCTCTGTGGAGAGTTGCCAATTATGAAAAAATACTTCTTACTTTAATGAGTACTTTAAATATGGGTGATAAATGGGGATGTTGAAATGAAAGGGGCATAATGGTGCACTAAATTACAAAATGGTGTACAATGAAGGTAAAATAATCTGATAAAATGTATATAGCAGCTTGTAAAAGGGATCTATGTGTTATGATACTTGAATAATAAACAGTATTTATTCTTACTTAGGGCCGTATTCAGAGAACCGCCCGAAAAAAGTATGCAATTATTCGCACGGCCGCAGCAAGGCAACCCCCCCGACACTCCCCTCACACGTGACCCAACGTCATTGTTCAGTGCGCACCGCGAGGAGACAGCCGGAGGCAGAGATGCGGGAAGAGCCTGACACAGACGCAGGGACCGCCAGAGGGACAGCAGAAGGTAAGGAGGGAAAGGCTTTCCCTCTGGTGGTCCCTGCGTCTGTGTCAGGCTCTTCCCACAGCTCTGCCTCTGGCTCTCTCCCTCACATCACACGCTGAACAATGACATTGGGTGACCTAAGGTCACCACAACGACATTGTGCAGCACGCACCGCGGGGAGACAGCCGGAGGCAGAGCTGCGGGGAGAGCCTGACACAGACGCAGGGACCGCCAGAGGGACAGCAGAAAGTAAGGAGGGAAAGGCTTTCCCTCTGGTGGTCCCTGCGTCTGTGTCAGGCTCTTCCCACAGCTCTGCCTCTGGCTCTCTCCCTCACATCACACGCTGAACAATGACATTGGGTGACCTAAGGTCACCACAACGACATTGTGCAGCACGCACCGCGGGGAGACAGCCGGAGGCAGAGCTGCGGGGAAGAGAGCCAGACACAGATGCAGGGACAGCCAGAGGGACAGCAAATGTAAGTTAAATGTAGGATTTTTTTATTTTATTTTTTGCACTCGAGTATAAGCCGATGGGGGCTTTTTCAGCACAAAAAATGTGCTGAAAAACTCGGCTTATACTCGAGTATATACGGTACTTTCAATGAGTCTGAGTTAAGGTTGTTTTAGGTGGCTTATTCTTTAGCTTTCTTCTGGGCCTTTAGGGTATCGGAGTTAGTGGCTGTGGGGAAAAATGCAGTGTCATCTGGACTTTTATTAAATAATGTGGTTTTGGGGGAGGATTCTATTTTGTGCAAAATACATTTTTCAAAAAAAGACCAATTGGGTAGGGATAGATGGGTGATGATTAAGCAACACCCATGTGCAGAAATCTGTCCTGTTGTTTTGGCCAAACAGTATCTACAGGTTGGGCATCCTAGTGGGTCAAATTGGTTGGCTCATTCTGATCCCCATTAACCAGATTTCAGTTTTGATCAGTTTTCAGGACATGCATGAAGGTTTTAGGTTTTGACGTCTCTTGTTATAGTTTGCATTCCTTCCAGATAGGTGCTGCCACTTCTGCTGCCTTGGAATTTTGTGAAGAGTTTTGGGGAACTGGCAGTTGGTCATCTGCAGATTTCTTTTGACTGATCTTCGCTCTATAGGTAGGACGGTATTCATTTATCAGAGACTGGTATGCAGATTTTTATTTTTATTGTTTGGTGGCGGGCGAGGAAGCGTAATCGTTCCTCATGGTGCCTGTACAGGTGTTGTGTCACTGTATTTGTTATCTGTTGGTGCAGTTGAAAAAATATGGGGATGTAAATATCTGGTTCAGAGGCGCACCCTTCGAGCTAAGCTTTGGTCGCCTGTCTTGTGATGGGGCCTCGTCCGGTATATTGAGGTGTGTACATGAAGATGTGGAGCCTGGAGTATTGTGGCGAGGTGGGGACGCCTTGTTTGCAAAGGACTGTTTGTCGTTGCTGTAAGTTCCTGTTGTGACACACATCTGGTATTTGCCACCTTGCTCAACCCTAAATTTTATAGTCTCAAATTCTGCCAATTTAATTATTAATAAACTTATGACCCCTTTTAAATCCAAATAAAGTTGTCAGTGTCTTTATTTCGGGGTTATTTTTGGGGTTGTGTGAGTATTGTAGGGTGAAGTATCAGTCCTTGCTTGCTTATGGAACTTTTACACAATTTGGACTTGATCCAGAGTATTAGCACATCTACAATGCAGATGCACTCTACGTCCTATCCAGGGTTGTGTGTTTCCACAAAGACTTGCAACTCTGAATACATAGAAACATAGAAAGTGACGGCAGATAAGAGCCACATGACCCATCCAGTCTGCCCAGTCGTTTAATAAAACTATACTGACCCTAAACCCTATTTACCCTTAATTTAGTTTATGATTTAGAATATATTTATAGTTATCCCAAGAATGTTTAAACTGCTCCACTGTGATAGCCTAAACTACCTCCGATGGGAGGCTATTCCACTTATCTATCACCCTTACAGTGAAGTAATTTTTCCGCACATATCCTCTGAATCTACCACCCTCCAGTTTATATTCATTCCCTCGTGTTCTATTACACCTCTTTCTCTGAAAAATGCCACTCTCCTCTAGCTGGTCACAACCCTTGATATATTTGAAAGCTGCTATCATGTCCCCCCTCTCCCTTCTCTGCTCCAAGCTATACATGTTTAGTTCCTCTAGCCTTCCTTGGTATGATTTGTTACACAGGCCATGGACCATTTTAGTTGCTCTTCTTTGCACAGTCTCTAATGTATTTATGTCTTTCTGGAGATATGGCCTCCAGAACTGAACATAGTATTGTCTTCATGTTTGTTCTGTACATTTTCCTCTTGCAAATGCTGTTTCTTTCTTTCTTAGAATACCCACTCATTTTGCTATCACAATTTGCAGTAAGAATAAGCAGACACAGGAGACCGGGAAGCGCTACTTCCCATTGATTGTTCTTATAAGTTGAACAACAATGCAACAGAGAGAGCAAAAAATTGTGGCCTGTGGATGGTTTCAAATGTTAGCAGCAGTCTCATTGTTGCCAGATCATAGGGTAGACAATGATTGCCTTAAGTGTTGTAGAGAGTCATGGCTCCCAGAGCAGGTTCATGTAACTCCACCCACAGCCCCAGTGTAGCAGTAGAGCCTTCATGCTACTGTCTGAACTTTTTTTAAATATAGATTGTTATAACTATTAAATGTTCTTTAATATAGCCTTAGTATACAGATTGATTGATTGATTGATTGATTGATTAAACAAATGGTAAGTGTTCCGTTTATAAATATTTAAAAACAACTTATGTTGATGAAAAACGATTCACTTTACTTTACCCTGAATTTCATGCGGTGCGTCCAACATGAGATATAGCAATTTACATTTACAGCACATACCATAATGTATAAATAAATGTTTATAGTAAAATAAACAATTAACAGAAACATTGATGAAAATTAACATAGGAGTCTGCATATCTACAGTCATTGGGCCGGATCCAGACCTACACCGATGCGCTGTGCTTACTAAAGCATGACCCATCCAGTCTGCCCAGTCATTTAATAAAACTATACTGACCCTTAACCCTATTTACCTTCAATTTAGTTTAAGATTTAGAATATATTTATAGTTATCCCAAGAATGTTTAAACTGTTCTACTGTGATAGCCTAAACCACCTCCGATGGGAGGCTATTCCACTTATCTATCACCCTTTCAGTGAAGTAATTTTTCCGCACATATCCTCTGAATCTACCACCCTCCAGTTTATATTCATGCCCTCGTGTTCTATTACACCTCTTTCTTCGAAAAATGGGGGGAGGGGGTAGGCAGAGGGGGCAGTTGCCCCCTCTCCATCATTTTTGTTGGGGGGGGCAAAGACTGTGTTTTGCCCCCCATGAATTTCTGCTCAAAGGTGAATGAAGCCAAAATGTTGATGAATAATAGCTTTATTTGAACTCGTCAACTGTCACTTCTGTTTACCAAAAATAAAGTTGTCTTCATGTTTGTTCTGTACATTTTCCTCTTGCAAATGCTGTTTCTTTCTTTCTTAGAATACCCACTCATTTTGCTATCACAATTTGCAGTAAGAATAAGCAGACACAGGAGACCGGGAAGCGCTACTTCCCATTGATTGTTCTTATAAGTTGAACAACAATGCAACAGAGAGAGCAAAAAATTGTGGCCTGTGGATGGTTTCAAATGTTAGCAGCAGTCTCATTGTTGCCAGATCATAGGGTAGACAATGATTGCCTTAAGTGTTGTAGAGAGTCATGACTCCCAGAACAGGTTCATGTAACGCCACCCACAGCCCCAGTGTAGCAGTAGAGCCTTCATGCTACTGCCTGAACTTTTTTTAAATATAGATTGTTATAACTATTAAATGTTCTTTAATAATGCCTTAGTATACAGATTGATTGATTGATTGATTGATTGATTTATTAAACAAATGCTAAGTGTTCCGTTTATAAATATTTAAAAACAATTTGTGTTGATGAAAAACTATTCACTTTACTTTACCCTGAATTTCATACGGTGCGTCCAACATGAGATATAGCAATTTAAATTTACAGCACATACCATAATGTATAAATAAATGTTTATAGTAAAATAAACAATTAAGCAGGGGTTGGCCAACCCCAGAAACATTGATGAAAATTAACATAGGAGTCTGCATATCTACAGTCATTGGCCCTGATCCAGACCTACGCCGATGCGCTGTGCTTACTAAAGCACAGCGTATCGGTGTCCACTCTCCCAGACACTCCCCCTGTGCGGGCGTATTTCCCATTGCTTACGCCGGCTGAATGCTACCCTAACTTCAGCTGGCGTAAGCAATGGGTAATACGCTCGCACACAAGTGTACTACCGCTAAGCCCTTCCTTTCTCCCTCATTATATTACCTCCCCCCTGCCCACCTTCACTAACCTTAACGTAGTGGACGCCCCCTCCAGCGTCCCTACGCTGTTCCTACAGACGCCCGATCGTTGATCAGGCGTTGCCGTAGCTACGCCGGGCAACATCTGCCCGGCGCATGCGCAGATCGGCATTTCAGCCGATCTTACGCTTACGCCCGCTTCAGGCCCTATAGTAGTCCTTGGACTTTTGATCCCCATGAAAATTTTCGTTCCTATGCTTCTGTTCATGCACTCGTGTTCTATTACTCCTTTAAAAAATGCCACCCTCCTCTAGCCAGTCACAACCTTTGATATATTTGAAAGCTGCTATCATACCCCCTCACTTTCCTTCTCTGCGTACTCCATGCCTAGGCGGAGTATTTTGTGCAGAACTACCAAGTGTGGTTATGTGGTTTGTGTCACTGGATGATGAAGTAGAAGGTTGGTTTTGGAAAGCGATGCTGGTGCTTAATTGTGCAGAGATATGCAACAACTGAGTATGCAGCTCCCTGTGCATGTTATTTAAAGATTCTACAGCACTGGTATTTTGGGATATATTCACATTTAGGTTTTCCAAGGCAGAGGCTATGTAGTTCAGGCCAAGGTTGCTGACAACTGTTTGTCATCTCATTTGATTGAGGATAGATCGCATGGTGTGCCTATTGTTATCCGATACTCCGGAGTGATGTCTCTCCAGATGTTATATGCATTTGGCAATGGTTTGCAGCATGCTTTGGGAACTTACCCTACAAAACCCACACAAAAAGAAATAAAGTGAAAGAATAAACCCCTCTTACCTCACTCTCTGTGTCTTAGAGCAACTGCAGCACGGCGTGGCATCCTTCAATCAGTGTTCAGCCGGACAGCGCCAGCCTAACACTGTGAGATTAGCTCACTCTTGCAGTGTGTCATGTGACCGGCGCTGTCTGGCTAAACACTAAGGGGCGCCATTTGGGCATTTGCCCTGGGCGCCATTTGGGCTAGTTACGCCCCTGGTGTAGGGTCTGGAGTTGGTGTGTCAGTTTCCTCCATCTGGAGTGTTACATATTCAATGTTTGCTTCCACAATAGGTGCTTGAACAGTGGGAACTAAAGCAGTGCGTTGAGGCTGCAATGGACCTACAAAAGGAATCAGAATGGTAAGTATTTGTCCAAAAATATGATATTGCTGGTTGCACTAATTTTTTGGTGGCTATAAGACCTTAAACTTTCAAGAAACACATTACAAATATTATTTAAGCTAATGAGCTTGCTTAAAAAGCTATTAACATACACTATTTTTAATATTCAAATGCCATATTTATGGTACTGTAAGATTTGGATCATGCTAAGCAGATATACATATGACGGCCTTACAGATATGCACATGTTCACCTTGTAAACCGTAAAAAAAAAATGTAATTTTAGTTGTTTTTTCTTTTGAAGCAATTCAGGAATACAAGCATTTAGAAGTTCAGCAAACACAACAAAAGCAAAAGAATGTCGCTTACCAGCTATCTCGTCATCTGATGAAAAAATACCAGCAGGTGGAGTATGAATCATCTCCGGAGTCGAGGGCATAGTTGTGTCACAAGCTACTTGAACAATGCAAAAACTACCATTAGGAACAACAAACAGTGTACTGTAAATCCAAACAATGGACTAAAATGACAATTGTAAAACTTGGGACATATGAAAGACTGTTAAAATACCTTCAAGTGTTGGTGCGTCAGTGTCTAAAACATTAACACCCTGAAGGGCCTCCTCTGTAAAGATTGACCTCATCCTCTCCTCGTATGAAGGAGGCAACCGCCTGTTTTTTTATGCAGCCTCTCTCTCTGTTTTATATATATATATATATATATATATATTTTATCACACAATTTTCTTTTGATGTCAAAAATTCTTTTTTTGCATGTATGATCAGACCGATTATGCAGACTGACGGCATTAACAGCTGAAAGTATTGCTTTCCACAATTGACTCTTGCGGGCATATGAGGTGGTGACAGCATTTTCTCCAAGGGCATCATCATATACATCCATTATACCCTTCACAGGTGCACAATTTTCTTCAAATGAAAATCTAACATTTCTATCAGACTTTGTTTTTTTGGGAGGTGGAGCTGGAACATTATCACTGTCTTTGGAGTCAGATCCTGTATTTAGATGACTTGGTGCCATTTTTCTGGATATTCTAAAGAAAGAACAATGAACTTTGTTTAGTTTTGATATCTAATATTTGTAAATTTGTACATTTCTACATTGATAAAGTACTTATGCCATGCTTAAATACTTGAATGTTGTGATCTTTGAGAGGAAGCTTTAAAAATGATTAAAACTTTAAATTAAGGACACAACAAGAACTATAGTTCATATCCAAATATTAGCTGGTCAAAAACACATTTCAATAGAGAGTACACAAACACAGAAATTGGGACATAACATACACAAATTACACATACAAAGCCACAGGACCAACAATGAATTATGAAGGAAGGAGGCAAAACTCTAAAAAAGGCAAAGCAGACACAAAGCACACAACTCTGGCAATGGAAACAGGAAATCTCTTTTCAACTATCGCAGGAGCAACGCTACCCAGGTTATGTCCACAGTGTGAGGCACACTTCTTCTTGCTCCACAAGGACCTTTTATAGATCTTCACTGTCGTCATCTTGCATGGCTTCGTGAAAGTCACACGACTATGCTCAAAGACGGGTGATTTCTAACTTAGACATTCACGATGCTAAAATAACATGGAAAACATAAAAGTCCCGCGAGTTTGGTATGCAAGATCGCTGTCCGAGCGATTCTGGCAAAATCGATCAATATCGCTGAAAAAACAAAATCGACAAACATAATCGACTCTTTGTAAACACAACGCTTATTTTGGAAACATCACGGCAAAATTGCAGCGATGAGGATCGATGTAGAATTGCTGCCCAAAATCGACCTTAGTAAATGAGGCCCACAGTCTCTAATGTATTTATGTCTTTCTGGAGATATGACCTTAGAATAGGAGTTAGAAAATCGGGCAGTCGTGTACTTCTCTCTCCACAATCGTGTAGCCGTATTAGCAGAGGCTGTGGCTTGTACAGTCACAAGCTTCTGCCATTTAAGCATTAAAATTGTTTTTTAAATACTTTCCAGAATTTAAAAACCCATTTTCAGATGGTATTAATGACAGAACGCTGCTATGCTGGCATAAAAATAAATTAAATAAATAAATAAGCAAATAAATAAACACACATATTTTAATCTTTATAATCTTTATATTTAATTAATTAATTGAAATTTTTTTTGTATGCACAAGGGTTATTTCCACATTGAAAATGACCTGTGCTTATTACTTATACTGAGATGGAGTAAGTGTTTTACTGAAGCACAGGCACTTTTATCTGCTACTGTGTCAATTTAAATGAGGAAAACACCTATATTCTCATTTAAATATAGTGGAATGTCTAGTTATACCATCATAAAGCAGGTGTAAAATAAATCTGTGCTAACTTCCATTGTAAGCAGGCAAAATGCTCACTTTTGCTGCGATTCCATCAGAAAACTGCAATAGTTTAATCAAGAAAAAATTCCAAGTATAGCACCAAAGCTGTACCTTATAAACTTTTTTTCTTAATTCATTTTTTTTTAAATTGTTCAAAAAATGCATTGTCAGTTTCATCGTTAAATTTTGAGTTGAAATACACATAAATACCTATATACCTACATACATATACTAGTATAGATGTGGTTTTATATAAAATTTTAATTTTATTTTTCATTTTCATCTTTTACAATGGAATGAAAAGGGTTTTTTTTTGTTTACCTTATGTATTATTGGAATAAGACTTTAGTAAGCAAAATATCCACTCCACTGCAGACCTCAATCAAGGTAGCTAGTCACATGAAACACAATACAATATGGACTAATGTTAAAAATGTTATTCAATTATAAAACAATGTGAGTGTGTCTACAATATAGTAGAACTTAAAAATGTAGTTAAATCAAACTCTATTGAATACATGTTCTTTTTAAATGTGTATAACTCATAGGTAATCATTTATTTTTACTCCCATTCATCTCTGACAGCTTTTACAGTCTTACAAGAAAGAATGCAATCCCATTTTTTTTCTAAAGCTTTTGTTCATTCATGCCCCATTTACCTTTATTTCTCATTTAACCTAAATATGCATTTTCCACTTTCTCTGGGGTGTACTAAAAGAATAGCTTTAGCTTTCTAACAAGGTCTGTTACTTTGTAGTTTAATGGTTCTCTTTTCTTTCATACAGTATTTACCTTTTAGAGCAGTCAGTATAAAACTCCTTTTCTCTAATTATTTTTGCCAATTGAAAATCTAATTTTTAATGCATTTAAAACATTGTTTTCATTCTACCAAAGTTATTATTTGTATATTAAAATTGGATCTGATACAAAATGGGAAGTACTATAAATCACACAATAGACCAGAAATGTGTCTATGGTAATAGTGCTCTGTACGATATATAATGCAGTTACACAGCAGTGCTATTAGCAGAACTAAGGGTAATTTTAGAATGAAAGAGAGAGTGTGTAGTTTTTGTTAATCATTGGATTAACAAATTTAAACAGGAAAGTGGTTAAAAATAGGCTAGATAAAGGCTAAAAAGTATAATTAAAAATTTGATAAACTTGTTTGAAAATGTGTGTCCTAAAGGAGTTTGTAAAATAGAGGATAATCTTAAATGACCTAAGACTGGCATTCCGCACACACCAATCACACCTCCTACTAAATAAAGACACGGAGACCTTAATTTGGATTGAAAAAGGGGGCACAGATTTATTAATTGGAATTAGAAATTGACTATAGTATTTATGCATGGAAAGGTGGCAAATTAGCAGGTGGAGGAGTCAGTGTTAAACACCAGTGCTCACAGCGTAAGGACTGACAGCCCCTGTCCTCTGCACAACAAAGAACATGGCATAATACAGTCAATGGGCCTGATCCAGAGCTACGGCCGCAAGCGATCATACGCTGATCGTAAGCGAAAATTCATGAAAAAAAACGCACTACGCATGTGCAGTATGACAACTTCCGGTCGACCGAAGGACATGAGCGTATAGCGAGCGTATTTTCAGAGTGTTTTTTGCTCAAGGGGCGTGCGTTTTGTACAACAATAGTCTGGACGCTCGAGTTACTACACAGAGGTGGGGATAGCCATTTAAATTGTACAGTATGGGCGTGCTAAGCCCAGTACGACCAGCGTATCGGTACAAAAATTCGCACGTACGCTGGAAAATCTTAGGGTAGGGTTCAGCCGCCGTAAGCAGGTACAATCAATGGGAGTGTTATGTGTGTGAAAGTTTATACGCCCGGGGGAACGTACGCTGCGGTCGTAGGTCTGGATCAGGCCCAATGACACCCCATCAGCGTGCACTTCGTGGTGGTACTGCGTCAGGAGATCAGGCACCTGCCACAGGGCTTGGCATACCTGATATACATCAAGGGGCGTACTGTTCCATGTCTAAAATTGGGCCTCTTCCTATGCGCCAAATCTTGACTCCCTACCGCTACCGCAAAAGCGAAGGTGCCTTCCAGCACCTACCGCCAGCCACCTGAAGATTTCTGCAACACTAACAAGGCTATTCAGAAAAAAAAAACATTCCTTTCTCTGACAGATGCACCCTGTCTGCTACATAAAGGAACTGATCAAGGTGCGAAATCTTGGGGTGGAAAACCACCCTACCCCCGAGGTCGAATACAAATTTGGTTAAGGTACTATTCATTATCTTCTGGGCTTTGTCTATTAATTGGTTGGACCCAGAGCCTACAAAAGGGAAGAAGGTGTGAGGCGCTAGGAATAAATGAAGTGGGGTGTGAAAGGGAATGGTGGGAGTTAATTAAATAGAAGGAAAAGAATGAGTGACAAAAAAGTGACTTAATATAAAAAACAAAAAAATATACATACATAAATTAATAAAAATATCCAAATAATGCAAGTCTGTATATTTTAATATATATAATCAATGAATAAAAATATCTAAAAATACCAAGGGGTGCAATATGAAATTATTACCTTAAGGGACTAGAAAACAAAACAACTCTAAAAACCTGAAACTCTAAAAACCAGCAATCAATATATAGAGTTGGTGGAATACATGGTAAAACTTCTCCAAAAATACATATAAAGTGCAAGGGTGCAATAACCTTCACAGATACCAACTAATCCTCTAGCCAGTCACAACCCATGATAAATTTGAAAGCTGCTATAATATCCCCCTCTCCCTCCAAGCTATACATGTTTAGCTCATCTAGCCTTTCTTGGTATGTTTTGTGACACAGGCCATGTACCATTTTAGTTGCTCTACTTTGCACAGACTCTAATGTATTTATGTCTTTCTGAAGATATGGGACCTGATTCACACTTAGGATTGAAATTGAGGGCTTGCCTAAAAATATGCATCGCAAATATATGTAAGTGAGATGCAAGGATAGCAGCAGCTGCAACTAACCACACACACTCGTTCGTGTTTTTCTGTGTGTAAGTATGCCGTACGTAGAAATAGGTAAGTACCTACTATATGGCCCTTGAATTTGGGTACCTTTTTTTAGTAGAGATTCATCCATTTGTTTTTAATCACAGACTTTGCTGGGATTTTATTTTTACAATTTAATATGTAATGTTAATTTTCTGAGTTTGAATATATCTTTTTTGTTATTGGAACTTAAATAATTAGACACATCTAAATGTACATTAAACATGTTTTAAAAAAAGTATGCAACAATAATTAAAGTTATAATTTTCTTAAAACAATATCAGCATAAATTATATGAGTTTTTTTGTGTAATTTTTTTTTAAAGTGCAACAGTATATTTTATTAAATTAGAAAGATATTAAAATACAAACATAAATTAACATAATGGTTGAACTATGTTAATTTTTAAAATTATTTAACGACTAAATGTTACATTTATCATTATATGTAACTAGACTTAAAAACTTGAAAGAAAATGTTACCTTCTCACTGTTTAAATTAATTTATTTAATAGCATTAAACAATTGCTTTAAATAGGTGAGCCTTATGTAAGTTAATTAATTGCACATGTGCATTGAAAAACATTACGCAGCAGCTGATGGCTGTGTAAAGTTTGTATGGATGCATGGACTTTCATATAGTATGACAAGCTTCAGCAACTTACAAGTGGTCAAGGGCTGCAGCATTCCTCCTTGCTAGGGATCCTGGCTTATTAACCTGCAGCTGGGATTCCCTATCTGTTTATTTGGCTGTGAGCAATCAGCAGCCAATGGGGATGTGGCTCTTCCCTTAAATACCCGTCACCTGATTGCCTCCTTGCTGGTCATAGCTTCTGTTTCTAGCTTTCAGCATCGCTGTCTGTGCTCTTGTGGATCTCTGTCCTATAGTTCTGATTCTGAGTGTCAGGAATTCTGGGGTCTGGGATTCAGCCTTTGGTACCCAGGTATCTCGGCTATGGTAGTGAAGGCTGGCGGCCTTAATGTAGGGCTTGCTCATCAACAACTCAGAAGTAAGTAAAAATATAATAAGTTTATTATAGACAGTACATTTAACAATCCATAGCAGAACCCACGACCATTGAGAGGGTAGTGGATTGGTGTGAAATCAAGGACTTTCTCAAGACAAAAATGAAGCAATGTAGGCACTGCTGGGATTTGTAGTGCAGGGATGTAAACAGAACAGTTCAGGTTTGCAGGGTTTGCAATTAAGACACTGCTGGGATTTGTAGTGTAGTGATGCAAAGAAAACAGTTCTGGTTTGCAGGGTTTGCAATGTAGACATTGCTGGGGTTTGTAGTGCAGTGATGCAAAGAAAACAGTTCAGGTTTGCAGGGTTTGCAATGTAGACACTGCCGGGATTTGTAGTGCAGTGGTGCAAAGAAAACAGTTCTGGTTTGCAATGTAAGTGGAGCAGTACTCGGAGTAGCTTACCAGCAAGGATGGCTTCTGCAGACACGAGTTAGCTGTGGTAGGCAGCAGAGATGCAAGTGGAGCAGAGTGGCATCCCAGTAGACGGTTAAGCTGAGGAGAGTGGTTCTGGCATGGAAGGATTGCAGGTGTAGAGGGACACTGCAGGCATGGTTAGCGGCTCAGGAAACAGATGGCACAGGTGCAGTGGAATGGTGTTGAAGCAGACTGTTTAGGCTGAGCGTTGTAGTACTCTCACAATGACTCACTGGAGCAGATGGTGGCTGAAGACTCTATGGCAGCTTGCACTGCACAGCCCAGGATTAGTAGGCCGGAGTCACGGGAAGCAATGTGAGTGGAGTAGTACTTTCGGAGTAGCTCACCAGCGATGATGGTTTCTGCAGACATACTTTAGCCAGAGAGAACCGCGATGGCACAGCAGGAACTGAGGACACAGTAGGATCCAGGAAACCAGGAGGGACACACAAGGAGAGACTAGGAAGGACACAGGTGAGTATCCAGGAGCAGTCTCTAGGAAGGACACAGGTGAGTATCCAGGAGTAGTCTCTAGGAAGGACACAAGCGAATATCCAGGAGTAGTCTCTAGGAAGGACATAGGTGAGTATCCAGGAGTAGTCTCTAGGAAGGACACAGGTGAGTATCCACACACAATAGAGGAGAAAATGTGCACTGGAAGCACTGAGACCAGATACAATGGCATGGCAATTGTTGCACTGGCAAGGGCTGAGTCAGAGCAGCAGCCTTAAATAATCAGAGAGTTCAATAGCAGGGAGAGACAGAACCAGACCAACTCAGGTGGGGAGTAATGAAATGAGGCTGCTGTGTGTTAAAGCTGGTTTGAAGCAGCTGAACTTCAGGCGAGTGTGAAAAGGGTTTGACAGGCCCAAGTGCATGATTTTGCATTAAACTGCACTTGCCACACTCTTGACCAGGGCCGCCATCAGAAATTGTGGGGCCCGGGACTGACAAAATATGCAGGACCCATCCCCCGGATGGATACTATTTATATAT
>WWET01002533.1:136305-185785 GCA_011038615.1 Limnodynastes dumerilii
ACCTTGTAGATACTTAGCATTTATTAGATTTATCCTCTTGTCTTCCACCTCCTCCAGTTTTATCCCTGTCCCTTCTTCATTGATACCTGAATTTTGTAGTATTTTTTTTCTCTTGCTCTTTTGTCATTACTTGTATCACCTTATATGGAGCTGGATCCAGAACAACGTTAGTCGCCCATAATACGTCCGTCAAATGCCGAAAATAGCTAATGCGCATGCGTAGTAACTAATTTACGTAATTTATGTATAATAATGGACCTGATTCACACTTAAGAGTGAGTTAGGTGCGTGCAGATGCTACCTTAGGTGTCCGTACGGACATTGCACCTCTCCGCTTCCCACCCCCCTCCCACTTCTGACTAATAACTCCCCGAGGCGGCATTACGTCACCTCTTTTTATGGGACACGCTACGTGCGGTCTGTAAAGACCGCACCTACACTATCTACGTGCCTATCGGCTACGTAGATAGCGTAAATTACCTACTACGCATGCACAGTAGGTAATTTCGTGCAGATGCGCACTTAAGACGCCGCAGCTTCTTAAGTGTGAATCAGGTCCAATAATATTAGTCTCTTTTAAAGACTTTGAACTGTATGTGTGGGAATCCATGTTAACTAGCTATAACTTACTTAAACTCATTCAGACTTAAGAGGCATGATACTTATGATACTGAGTTTGAATAAGGGCTCAAAGTAAGGAGATATATGGGGGTATGGCATACCATCGCTTCTCCCTCTGAAAAGCAATAAATCCCCATTTACTTCCATTATTTCATAATGTTCATACTTTTGAATGTCCATACCGCCACTTCTAAATTTCTACTTCAACCTCTGGTTTGAATATATATTTTTTTCAGTCTTTATCACTTAGCTGGTAACTAGATAATTTTTTCGACAGAATAACAAATCGATCAAGCATTCAAGCTATATAATTTTCCAAACTTATTGACTTGTTGAGCCCAATGATTGTTTAGTGTTTACTTGGCTTAAAAGTGTTGAAAATTGAAAAATGGATCCAAGCATTTTACCTGATACAGATCTCCCTACCTTAACATTTTTGTATGGATCGGGGTGTGGGTCCCCGTTGTGAACAGCCCTGTCTCTTTCAGTCAGTTCTGAACTGGCTGGAAAAAACAATTGCTTCTACCTTGCAGATGCAGAGCAATCGATTCCCGGTTCACCGAACACAAACACGGTGCTCTGAATGGTAACTATCCCCAACCCGTTCCCTAATCACCCCCCCCTAACACTAAAAGTCCCCGGAGAGGTTACTTACCTTTTCTGCAGCAGGTCTGCGGTAGGTGTGCGACGATTTCAGTGGCATTTCCAAAAATGAATGGGTGATAATGCCAATGCCAATCTGCATATTCATAAAATAGAAATCTAAAATGGTAGCTATTCGAAATAGGGACAGCCGCAAATTAACATTCTGCTGTCTCTACTTCGGAAAGCCACCTATCCCACCGGTCCACACAGATGCAACTCAGTGCGCAAATACTGCTCTCCTCCCCCTGCCCTTGATTTACATGCCTAACCCTCCTGTCTGGAAGAGTTTAGGCATTTGGATTTGAAGGACTTGCGCCAATGTTACATGTCCCCTTCTGTTAATAAATCTGTATTAGCCCCACTGAGATTAAATACCTACTTCTATTGTGTGCTATTTTACATCCTTTCTTAAGGTCAGGGATATTTACCATATAGCTTTAAATTGTATGCTGAGTTAAGTCTGTATAACCTTTTTTAATTCTTTAAATAGCATTCATGAATACAATATTTTGTGCAAAAATGTATAGAAGGAGTTGAAAATTATTTTCAAAGTATTTTCCAAGCTAATCATTCTCAAGAATAAAAAAAAAAAAAATACAAATCAAACTCCATAGGACAAAAGAAAATCATTTTCATATATTTCAATCCAGTATTTAATCCATATTCATAACTTAAATATCTCTCATAGAACATGTGGTCACACAATTCTAAAGACTTACACAAATTATGCGTATATGCAGTGTATATAAGTGCTCCTCTATTAAGATGATTCTTTAATGCACCAAAAAATTCCATTCCCTTTCTTCCTGGTGACAAGTGTGATGAAACGTTTCCCCAGCATAATGCGTGGGAAGCTCAGAGAAAAGGAAAAAGAGACACAATGTTGTGAAATGTTTCTTTTTTTCCTATTTTAAAAAGTTGCTCATATTAATACACTTGATAGCAAAATAAAAGACATTTTTTAAAAAATAAAAGAAAATTTGTTGCTGTCAAATAATTAGTCCCTACCAGTACAAGTATAACAGACATGTAACATATTAATCTGGGATTTGATTTATGTTAAAGAAAAAACACTCAGCAACAGAGGTTTGTTGAATATTTTTATTTCTGTTTTTTTTTATATGATAATGTTGAGAATTTCAGCAGTTTCTATAGCACTATACAAATGATATTATCATCATCATCATCATCATCATCATCGTTTAGGTAGGGATTTGAGGGAAGAGGTAAAAATTGGATTTCAATGTATCATTCACATTTTCCATACTATGACTTTCTGGCTGTTTCACTGATATTTTTATTATGAAAATTACACATTTTGGAGATCTGGAAAATTTGCAGTTAAGGGTCCCTGAGGGCTGTATTTGAGTAATACAGATATAGTGCGCTGCAACTGACAACTAACATAGTAATAATAAAGGACTAACAATCTTATAATGTTCAAGACAACTGTTGATTGATGCCTGAAGTTAAGTGTTATATATTGCATAAAGAAGAGCATAAAAAGATGGTAAGCAAGAAAGCTGAATTTAATGGTAGAATGCAGTCAATCAATGTATCTCATGTGTATTAGGCAGAAAGAGTGTTATTACCTCTGATATTGAAGAAGCAAATGAAAATCCAAAATGAAATATCAAAAAGGCATTGGTCAAATATAATTTCAGAGGTGATAGATTCTTTGTGTATCATCAATTGTTTTTCCAAGAGAGGTAGCATAGATAAAGAGTAAGTTACATGTATGACATTAGGGCCTCTCAAAGCCACATAAGTAGCAAATAAAGTCCCTCTGCATAAAAGTTGAAGTAGGGAAGAAACAACCAACTACCGACTAGTGAGCCTTACATCAGTAGTAGGGAAACTGATAGAAGCACTGTTACATACCTCCCAACATTTGAAAATTGTAAAGAGGGACACATTTTTGCGGCCTGGTAGAAGGGGTGTTTCTTGTACCACCCAGTGGGCGTGTCTGGGGAAAGTGGGTGTGTCTTACACCGCCCAGATAGCGAGTCTAGTGCATGCCTCTTTTAATAATTTAGCCATCCATATGTCTGCCCCTTATTATTTGTCCAGCCTCCATATGCCGGCCCGTTTAAACGTCCAGCCTCCATTTCTGCCCCTTATTATGTCCAGCATCTATGTTTGCTCCATACTATGGCCAGCCTCCATGTCTGCCCCTTATTATTATGGCCAGCCTCCATGTCTGCCCCCAGCCTCCATCTGCCCAAATGCTATGCCAGTGTGTCTGCCCCTAATTGTCAGCCTCCATCTGCCCCCATTGTGTGCCAGTACATGCCTCCAATTATTGCCCCCAGCCTCCATCTGCCCCAGTTTTTTGCCAGTGTCTGCCCCTAATTGTGAGCCTCCATTCTGCCCCCATATGCCACTGCCTGCCTCCAATATCTGCCCTCAGCCTCCAGCTGCCCCAGTTTTTTGCCATTCTGCTCCCATATGCCACTGCCTGCCTCCAATATCTGCCCCCAGCCTCCATCTGCCCCAGTTTTTTGCCAGTGTCTGCCCCCAATGTGAGCCTCCATTCTGCCCCCATATGCCATATGCTATGATTTTATACCTTTGATTGAACTTTCTTACCTTGATGCTTTCAATTCTTCTTTCCTCCGCGGTGCTCCCACAGCTCAGCTGCTCGCCAACGTTTTGGGCGGTGTCTGGTCTGCGGTCACGTTCTACGGGCTTTGAAGAGCCCTGCTGCATGTGCACGCGGTAGGGCTTAAAAAAAAACAGAATCTGATCAAACCCTGCAAACAGCGGGACAAGCTAGGAGGCGGGCGGGACAGCGGGACATTCTCCCGAAAGCAGGATTCGTCAAACTACCGACCAGTGAGTCTAACATCAGTAGTAGGGAAATTGATGGAAAAACTGTTAAAGGAACAAATTGTACAGTATCTTAAATCCAGTAACTTACAAGATCCCAAGCAGCTTGGATTCACTGGAGGGGGGTCGACATGTCAAACATATCTTATGAAATCTTTTAACTGAGTCACTAAACTATTAGATTTAGGAGTGCCATTCTCGTTGAGGTGGCTGTCTAGGAGCTGAGGCAGGAGGACCCGGCCTCTCAGCAGCCAGACATGAAGAAGACCGAGGCGGATCGGTGGGCAGGCCCAACTGTCGTAGGAGGTTATGTCCCTCTGGAACTGAGGTGGCACTGAGAAACCGGTCCTGGTGCCAGATGAGCAGGCAGAACGGGAATCCTCACCTGTATCTTATCTGTTTGGCTGCTAGAAGGGTGGTGATGGGCTTGAATTCACGTCTCCTGGTCAGCGTGATAGGTGAGAGGTCCTGAAAAATCTGGTGCCTTCATATTGCAGGGGTTGAGCTTTCCGGGCCCCAGACAGGACGGCTTCTTTGGTCGAGAAGTAGTGGAGATGGAGTATGACATCTCTGGAGGAGTTCTGGTCAGACGAGCGAGGTCTAGGGGCTCTGTGGGCTCTGTCCAGCAGGAGAAGGTCCTCAGGCACCTCTGGGGCCAGCTGTGTGAAGAGCTTCTTCAAATACAGCGGAAGATGGGTTGGTTCCACCGACTCTGGGATCCCACGGATACGGAGGTTGTTCCGCCGCCCCCTGTTGTCAAGGTCCTCTTGATGGTCTTGGAGGGATGTGAGTTCCTGACGTAGGCGAGAGATATCAGTCTCTACTGAGTGTTGGGACGTCACTACCTCCTCCACTCTGCGCTCCACATGGTCAGTGCGCGAGCCCAGGGAATCAATGTCTGACCTCAGAGAGTGCAGGGCCTCTTGTACATCTACACGGACAGAGGAGTGAAGTTCTTTCATTTTAGAAATCAACGACAGGAAGTCCGCCCTGGTGATAGGTGTCAGGTCCTCGGATTACTCCTCGGATTCAGCCGACCTGGCTGATGGATAGACTCTCGGGGATCTATGGTCAGACGGTGTCCCCGAGAAGTAATGAGGTAGGCCCTTAGAATGGGATTTTTTGCTGTTGCGAGGTATGGTGCTTGTGGATAGTTCAGAGGAGGTGCTTCAAAAAGGGGGGGGATAGACTCACCCGGGAAGGAGAGAGGGAGTTAGAACAGACACATGCCGCTTCCCCCAATCAGCATAACGCACACTTCACATGGAAATAGCAGTGGGCAACTGGAGCAAGAAGTACTGCTGGTAAGTATTCACTTTTAGGCGGAAGGTAGTAGCACGGTGGGAATGGCCCTGCGGTTGAAAACTGGCATTGAAAGATAGGCAGGGGGATTCCAGAAAGCAGCAGGTATTTGGCTTTTACAGTTGAAGCTGATTGTGGTGTGACACTGCCCTCCTGTGAAAGTTGGTGGTAACACACTTAGCTCAGACAGTTGTAAATCCAGTAAAGGGAGAAAGCTTAAGAATGAGGGTGAGAGCACACACTTCTAGGTGGGGGAGGGGATGCACAGGAGGAGTGGTAAGTGAGAGAGGGTCTGCAGGAAAATGGCCCCAGCCGTCCCTGCAGTAGTGGATAGTGTGGAGCAGTTCAGCAGCAGGGTTCAACAGGGCATCAGGGGAGGGGAGATCCAGCAGCAGTAAGGGCATAGAGGGGACTAGGCAGTATTTGATTGAGGGTGATAGGCTCTGAGCAGTGCGGGATAGCACCTCACCGGAAGTGGCAAGATGGCGCCCGGTGTCTGTCTCCCCGTGGTCCCCAGGCACAGAGCACAACAGCGCAGGAGTCGTTGGCAGCAGCTGCTGGAGGTGAAGAGCAGGACCTCATCCAGGGGGGGCTCCACCAGCGCACAGAAGACAGCGGGAGGCACAGCCAGGCCACAGCAGGAGGAAGCCCAGCGTCCACACAGGCCTCAGATCACCGCAATGGAGACGGAACCGCGGTCAGCAACGTAGCGATGGCCAGAGCGGCTGCCCAGGTACTCCCATGAAAGGAGGTGCAGACTGGGGACCAGGGAAAGGTAGGTTTAGGGGGTAAAACTGGCGTTTTAATCACCGGCTTGCCGGAGCTCTCTGCAGACACGTCCGCACTCACCGCGAGCCAGGCCATGCCCCCGTGGCAATAGATTTTAATGCCAACTAATGCAAATCTAAATTGAAGGTAAAATAGAAGAGGTGGAGAAAAAAAAGAAAGAAATAGAGCAAACCGCATAGTATGCTCAGAAAATTTAACTATAAACCTCTTATCGCTGATGGATAGCACACATGATATATAATATATAACAAATTAATATTAATAAATACCAGACACAAATTTAACTTGCATAAAATTTTTATGGCAGCTTTTAATAACAATAGAGATAAAATACTAAAGGTAGCGAAGTAAAGACAATGCTGAATCTTAAGTCATCTTAACGTCAGATGAAACAAACAATAATATAAATAAATATATATGTTTTAAAATACATAAAATTGAGGCCCATTCGTCGAGGTAACATAAAAAAAACCATCATAAATTAACGGCAATTGCGTTTAATAGCAAAATTTATTTGTGTGAATATACATTTTCAATACCATACATTAAAGCTTAAAGAGTAAATTAGCTGACAAAATACATAACAAAAATTGACCACAACTGCCTACACTCCAACCAATCACATATAAGCAAACCAACACATAAGCAATAAAAATTACACCACAAAATACAAAAAGGGGGTCGGGAGGAAGTGATCTGATACAAAGCTGCTAAGTACAACGACACCCAGCAAAACGATGAAGATGAAAACCTCCATATAGAAAGCCCCTTATATAGACCCTCAAAAAACGTTAATAACCGCTCAACAGTTTTTTTTAACCTTTAATTGATTGGCCTAAAACAAATCACCCCATATCACATAAAGCAATCCACAGCATGAAGAGTTTAATGACACTCTGTCCTATCCAGACCTCGTTTACAAATAAAATCATATGACTGCTTGCTGTATATTTGTCTACAGTGTTTTCATATAGAGACACCGTGGTATTAATTTAGTAGTGTACACTGTGATGATACATTAAGGAAAAGCTGGAGAGTAATGGAGGATGAGAGGGTAGAGACCGACTATTTTGGAGGCTTTAAGGGGTTTGTCCTAGCTGAGTTCGCTCTCAATTTAAAACACATGATAAATGACCCAATATAGGGACTCTCACTGGTATAGTTAGTTACTGGTTAATGGCAGTGTTACTGGGGCATTTTCTTTCCTTTGTTTCTGCTAAAATAGATTACCCCTGCCTTCATGCACTTTTCTGCATTAACCTATAAATTTATGTGAGCAACTGCCATTTTGTGTATTTTATAGACCAGGGGTCATATTTACTAAGCTGCGGGTTTGGAAAAGTGGAGATGTTGCCCATAGCAACCAATCAGATTCTATACCTCATTTTACTAACTTACCCTAACTGTTATCACTTTTAGAAATGCTCTGGACAATGCCAAACAATCCTACATTCAAATGGCCATTTTACGTGTGTTGGTTTTGATTTTGTATTTTTTTTGTGTTTTGGTTTTGGATTTGGATTGGTTTTGCCAAAACCGCCCTTGTGTATTATTAACCTCAATAACATTAATTTCCACTAATTTCCAGTCTATTTTGAACACCTTACAGCTCACAATATTGTTTTTTATTCAGTTTAGGCCAAAAAGTTGGCTGGATGACTAAGCTAAGCGACAGAAGTCTATTTGTGATTGCCACACAAATCTGTCTGCACAAATCTGTCCGCAAAAAAGACAATCGGTCACACACTGAAGTTGGGCAGAGCACAAACACAGTGTAGCAGTGTCCCTATACAGTACACAGCCCCTATACAGTACACAGCCCCACGTGGCAACCCCTTGTCACACAGCACCGGAGCCAAACCCCCATCATATGTTTCCAGTGCCACAGTAAATTTATCACATGTCTACAGCTCCCCAGTATCACCCATCATATGTCTCCAGACCATCAGTAACCCTATCACATGTCTCCAGCCCCTTAGTATCCCCCATCATATGTCTACAGCCCTTCAGTATCACTCATCATGTCTGCAGACCCCCAGAATTCCCCCATTATATGTCTCCAGACTGCCAGTAACCCCATCAAAATGTCTTCAGCCTCTCCCCAGTATTTCCATAAGGTCCCCTTACTTACCTTTGATGAAACCTCATTTCTTTCTCTGCGCTCCTTCACCGACTCTCTGTGACCAATGCCAAAATCCTGCGAAATCTGACAGCGGGCTCACAGGGTTTTGCCTTGATGACGACATCAAGGCACGAGGCGAGATCTGAGCCATACTTGGATCCCAACTCAGATCCCAATATTCGGGTGGGCTCGGTTTTCAGAAAACCAAACCTGCTCATCTCTACTTTCAAATTCTGATTTCTAATCAGGCTTCTGAATCCAAGCGCCTCTTTGGCACATTGAACTCCCTAATGATCCCTCAAAATACACCAACTTACGTCTGTGCCCAAGATCTTTCATTGTACTTTATGGAGAAGATTGACAAGATCAGTGTCACGATCTGTGCCGTTACTTACCTTCCTTGTTTCCCTCGTCCATGCACTTCGTTTCCTGCTTGCCTCTCCTCGCGCCCTGCGGCTCCCGACATGTCTCTCTCCAAAGTAAACAATGACACGTGGGAGCATCGCTGCAGCGTCAGTCAGGCGCACTCCCCGTGCATTGTAGCAATAGGCTCAGGAAACTCCCACCAGAGGCTTGTCAGCTGCTAGCCTATCAGAGGCTAGAAGCCTCTATTTAGATCTCCTCAGTCTTCCTCCTGGTGCCGGTTATAGAATCTGTTTTGTCAGTGTCTGTGCCTGCCTTTGTTTTGCTCTCTCCTTGCCTTTTCTGATTATTGAGTGTCCTCCATTATCCTGCCCTGGTCCTTGCCTGTTATCCTCAGTGTTCTAGTTACCTCCTCTCCCACCTTATTGTGCTAATCTAGTGTTGTTATCTCCTGCCTTCTCCTGTGAGTTTATGTCTGTGCCCTTTTGGGTAGTTGTATGAGTGTGTGAGTGAGTGTGTGTGAGTTAGTCCCAGTTTGTCAGTTAGTCTTGTCCGTCCCGTGTTCTTCCTCCAATCTCTTGTTAGTGTTTTATGTTGATTGTGGTTTGTTTCAGTCCAGTCCCTTCTGGTACTGCTTTTGCTACTTTCCCGGGAGAGGAAAGGGAGCAGTGGGGAATGGATAAGGAAAAGAGGGTAAGCAGAAACCAGGAGAATTAGAAGAGAGTAGTGACATTTAGATTTAACAGTGATTAAATCATTGACCAAGGTGCGTAAATCACCTGACTGAACTTTGTTCCGTCCGAGCCCATTTGCGTGCAAATAGCTGTGCTTCCCTTCCGCCCGCTAAAGCGGGTGGGGGAAAGCATGTAAAGTGTAAAGTGTGGGAGGGGGCTCCCACACTGTAGCGGATCAGTGGTTGTACGGACCACTGATCTGCCCGTCGCATTTAAGGCAGGCTTATGGCAGCATAAGCTGCCATAAAGCCCGCACGACAGAGGGGAGTGACAGGGGGTGTGCACTCCCCTCTGTCTCGCATAATTTCAGACCCCAGCGCGCACGGAAAGCACGCGGGGGTCTGGATCCAGTCCTGTGTGAGGAAAGGAAGTGAGTAAGGTGGGTGTAGACAAGTCTTTCTAGCAGCTTTGAGGGGTATGGAAGCTGGGAAATAGGCTGATAGTTTGAGGGAGAATTGGGGTCAGAGTTTTGTTTTTTCAGAATTGGAGCGATTATTGCATGCTTGAACAGAGATGGAAAGACACTAGTAGAGAGAGAGAAATGTCAGATTGTAGTTAACGTTGGAATAAGCATAGGAGATAAACATCATTTGACTTGTGAGTGTACAGGATCAAGATGACAGGTAGCAGAGTAGGATGAGTAGAAAAGGGTAGATACTTCATCTTCATTTGAAGGCTTAAATGGAGGGGGCTGGGCATAATGTTAGTTGATAAGGAGATGGAGAAATTCCTTTCTATTTGTTACGGCACCGCCGGAATTACCTGAACCGGAGAACCGAGGTGCAGAGATGGATGTTGATGAAAAGGTACCCCGGGTTTACCTCGACAGAGAACCAAGGTGACCAGAGAGAGGAGAAGAGGAAGCCGGGTAGCTCACCAGTTAGTAGAGCCTGATGTCGGCCCGGGTGTTCGCTAGAGCCCCTGATGGTGGGGATAGACTGGAGCAGGTAGGAATCCGTCAGGTTACACCCCTTAGAGAATACCCGGAAGAGGAAAGGGAGCAGCGGGGAATGGATAAGGAGAAGAGGGTAAGTAGCAAAAGCAGTACCAGAAGGGACTGGACTGAGATAAACCACAATCAACACAAAACACTGACAAGAGACTGGAGGAAGAAGACGGGACGGACGAGACTTACTGACAAACTAGGACTGGCTCACACACACTCACTCACACACTTATACAACTACCCAAAAGGGCACAGACACTAACTCACAGGAGAAGGCAGGGGAAAACTACACTGGATTAGCACAATAAGGTGGGAGAGCAGGTGATAGGAACACTGAGGATTAGAGGCAAGGACCAGGGCTGGATAATGGAGGACACTCAAAAATCAGAAATGCAAGGAGAGAGCAAAATACAAGGCAGGCACAGACACTGAAAAAACAGATTCTATAACCGGCACCAGGAGGAAGACTGCAGGGATCTAAATAGAGGCTGCTAGCCTCTGATAGGCTAGCAGCTGACAAGCCTATGCTGCGATGCACGGGGAGCGCGCCTGACTGACGCTGCGGTGATGCTCCCACGTGTCATTGTTTACATCAGTGATGGAAACGTCGGGAGCCGCAGGGCGCGAGGAGAGACATGCGGCAAGCGGACTGCACGGACGAGGGGAACGAGGAAGGTAAGAAAACAGCGCTGACCGTGGCAATAGGTTAATAAAGACGGGCAATGATATTCTACAAAGAAACAAGAGCAAAATAAATGTCTGTATATAAAATGCTGAATATAATAGGCGACGGTGAAGGCCACATTCATATGCAACGCACAGTCCCTGGGTAGAGCCTCCTGGTTTTTACATACCTAAAGTATTAGTATTAAAACACCGCTAGGCTGGCTTAAAAATATCCTATTAACTAGTTTGATTTCCATGTGGGATTTTTTTTTAGAATATAATAAGATGATTAGAGTTCTTCCTGGGCTATAAACGTCTATCCTTTTTACACATACATATTTACACCCACCAAAATATCCAGACCTCAAAACAACTTCAATTTACACTGTTTTAATTAGCAATCCTAACACCCAACGCATGGATCTGATAAGTCTTAATTAGCGAGTATAGAGTAAGTTGAGAAAGCCTCTCTTCTTCAGGTACCATTATTATGCACATATATAACAAGCAATGATGGAATATATTAAACACGACTGTCTTCTGCATTTTTTTTACTGATAACACCACCATTTATCCTGACAACACGAATGCACCAATGAGCTCGGAGACAGACGGAGCAATTGGAGACCTGAATCAACAATCAGGTTCTCCATTAGGAGGAAATAACAGAACGAGACTTTACTTGTATTATTTGCTAACCTATATTGAGAAGGGAAAGAAGCCTGCAAAAAAGGTACTTAATCTAACATTAGAAGAATAAGCTGCTAAACGGTCTTTATCCCCCACCGTAAAGGATCTCCTATATCGGGTAAAAGAACATATTGTTTCATCTGCAAAGGTAATACCAACTACAATATTAATACTCATTCTCTGGTTTGGCCACCCAGAGAAATGTACCTTTGAACCGGTAATTAATTAGGAGTACAGACATTTGGGTTATAGTGGTGTGACTATTCCTGCCACGGTCCTTTTATTACTGTGATAATTATATGTTTTATTGGAATATCAATTTCAAGTTATATATATATAAGTCTTGCTAGCAATCAAATCCTGCGAAAAAAAGCTGAGTGACAAGTTGGGGGAGGTCCAATCCGATATTTCTCTACTCCACCAGGATATCCAGAAAACAAGAGAGAGAGTGGGGGAGGTGGAGCACAGGGTCTCAGACTTGGAGGATGCCGTTAAGCCGATTAAGTCTGATGTTGCTGAACTAACCACACAGATATGTGCCTGTAACTCTAAGCTCACTAATTTGGAAGGAAGACTGAGGAGGAACAATTTGCGATTCGTTGGCCTACCAGAGCGTGTGGAGGGTCAGCATCCTGAAGCATTCCTAGAAAATTTACTCCAGAAAGAATATGGTAAAGAGGCCTTCTCCCGGCACTTTGCAGTGGAAAGAGCACACAGAATACCTGCCAAATTCCTGCATTATAATGACAGGGATGCTGTACTACGATTGATGCGACAAAGTGGCCCCATCAAGACAAAGAACACATCAGTATCAGCCTATCCAGACTACACATTGGAAATACAAAAAAGCAGATCCCAGTGTTACAGCTGCCGTCGCCACTTGCGAACGGCCAGCTGATCCCTTACCCTACGAAGTGTCCCGCACCTCTGCTATTGCTGTCTCCCCACGTGGGACTTCCCCATCCGACGGCAGTCCTAGCAACGGCATCCCAGCAACCAGCTACACGCGGGTGCCGCTGCTACATCAGGCGCGTGTCCCACGTGTTAACCCTGCGCCTCCAGCCTACAAAGTTAATCCTCACTTAGGGGGCTGGGCAGCTACTGGCCAATCAGGTTCCACCTCCTCCTATATCAGGTCCTTTCTGTCATACTGTCAGCGCCGGTTATAGCGTCGGTTTATCAGCCTGTGACCTGCTATTTTGTTCTCTCCTGTGCCTCTGCCTTGTGCCCTGTGCCAGTGACTTCTGAGTGTCCTATACTTTACCTTGCATTTTCCAGTCCCATTGTTCCTGCTGTCTCCTCCTTGCTCTCTCTCCTACCTTAGTGTCTCAGCCTCCTTTGGTCTCCTTATTTACCCAGTGTGCATGTGTTTGTTCCCTCTGGGGAGTCCCCACTTCTTGTGTGTCAGGAAGAGTGTTTTCCCCTTTTTGTGGAGTTAGTCCTGTTTGTCCGGTTAGTCTCACCTCAGTCTGTTTTTGGTCACGTTCTTTGTTCCGTGTAGTCAGTCCCCGACCAGTACCTTCTGGTCCGCCTTCTCCCCCTGTTCCTGCTCTTATCTTCACTTACCTATTATACTCTTTTCTTGCCTTCCTCTTCTCTCCCGGGTATTCTCTATAGGGCGTATCCTGACGGATTCCTATCAGCTCCAGTCTATCCCCACCTTCAGGGGCTCTATCGAACACTCGGTCCGACTTCAGGCTCTACGAACTAGTGAGTTGCCCGGCTTTTCCTCTCTTACTCATGGGTCACCCCGGTCCTCCGTCGAGGTAAACCCGGGGTACCCTAACACCCAGTACACTGGAGCATGGAAAAAGCTGCAAGAACTGGAACTTTCCTACTCTATTCTGTTCCCAGCTCGTTTGAGTGTGGTTGCTGGTGGTGAGAAACACTTCTTCAGCTCCCCAGAAGAGGCGGAAAGGTGGATTGAACACTATCCCCACCAAGCGGCCTCACCTGAACGTTGATCCTGTATGCAACTCTTGGACTGCTAGAGATGACTGTTGTCTTTTCTGCACCCATTTAGCAGGGCTGCCCAGGTTTATTACCTATATGGTCTATAGTAGTTTAAAGTTAAGTGGTTGAGTGGCAGTACTTAATATTTCATAGTTTATGCAGGGGACTCCTCTTGGCTTGGAGCCGCAGGTTAAGTACTGTAAATTTAGCAACTCATATACGTTTGTAATAGAAATAGAACTATAATTTCTTATTGGTTTGGGGAAGGGGGGTAGCGCGGGGGCTCTTTTGTTCCAATTGTTACGGGATAAGATATACCTTAGTTGTACATGGTATATGGGAATGGGATGGGTTAAGATAGTTTATGTAGTATTACTCAATACACTCTATTTACTTAGAACATTGCCTACTCGTGTAAATATGCCTACTAATGTCCATTTTTTGTTTAACATTGTTCACCATAGTGGTAAGGATGCTCACAGGGACGCTCTGAATTTTCGAACGGTCTGAATCAATATGTCGCCTGTGAGTGAAGACTTACCTGTTTCCTTCTTTCTTTTTTCATATACCTCACGACAATGGTAGTAATGCTATTCCTTTGTATAGCTAAAGTGTAGCGATGTAAAAACATCGCTACATTTTAGCTATACATGAATATGATATGAAACAAAATATTCACTGTAATAGCACAAGAGTAACTAGTGTAATATTTGTATTTATATTTCATGTTTCTTTTTTTTCTTTCTGTTGTTATGGAAAATTATAAAATCAATAAAAAAATTAAAAAAAAAATATACCCCTATGACAGAAAGAGTGGTTGGCATCTGACAGGCAACCTTTTTCCGTCCCTTTTCAGTGTGTGAAGTGCACTGAATAAGTTGTAGCAAACATTTATCTGTTTCCCCAGCTAGGAGTCAAAGTGGCGTGACTTGAAAATAGCCTTCTATAGGCTCTTAGGATTCCCTAATGTCCTGGAGAGCTATAGATTGCACTCATATAGTGCTGAGGCCACCTTAATGCAGGGCTCACCTCTAAACTAATTAACCCCATTACAACTCCATGAATGTGCAGATCCTCAGTAATGTAAACTTGAAAAAACGAAGTGTTTGTCATGTCATGACTCCTATATTCTAAGGCAGTTAACCCTTTATTCAAAATTTCAGAATAGACAAGTGCCTGAGAGATGGCTGTTGGGTATGTATAATGATTTTATCATACATCAATAATCTGCTTTAAAATGCCTCACATGTGTTTTATGTTCTTACTGTATTATGTTACGTTTCTCTTTGGACTTCTGATATGGGCTTCATGCCTGGCTGCTAACTCCTCTGCTGCATTCTCAGACTCCTGCCCAGCACAGATATAATGTTGTGCACATAGCCAGTAGAGGTGCGATAAAACATACTTTTGGACTATTAAAGACACATTCAGATACCTAGATACAAATGGTGGTGTGCTCCTCTACTCCCCTGCAAAGGTGACTGATATTGTAAAATAAATTAAACAAGGTCTGGGGAGGAGCGCTAATTAGTATAGTTTCTAATCTTTATATCTAATAGTGACTGATATTGTGCTGGCTTGCTGTCAGATACATAATTTTGCTCTACAACAACCTAGCCCTGAGATTATTGAAGTAGACAGTGAGCAATCAGGAGGTCCCTGTTCCATCTACAGGGGGAAGAGGGGAGGCAGATAACGGGTGACATCATCATGAATTTCTTTACATGTAAGTTTATACATAGAATAATTTTTACATTTTGTTTAACAAACATTACAATAAATTATTATTTTTTAAATAGAGTTATAAATATTGTGCAATAACATGGACATGTATGTACTTGTACAGACTGTATTTTTGGTAAGAGTAATAATAAATTGCATGTCTTTTATGTTCTTACTGTATTATGTTACGTTTCTCTCTGGAGACAAACACAGACAAATGTGTTAAAAACCATAACATATTTAAATAACAATAACACAAGTGATGTGTTTATTACTTTTTGGGATTTATCAATTGATAAAGTAACTTGAACAACAATAAAAATATGCAAATATACATTCAAACACACATTAATGTATAACCAACTCATACTAATGGGTTAACATTAATGTTTTCTTAGAGATTTTCTAACAGGACTACATTGAACTCCTGTTGTATGATCAACCCTTGTCCATGCATCATGCCTTGGTGGAGTGTTTTGGTTCTGAACTCTGGGGTGTTGTAGCCTGGCTATATTCTGCTGATGTTGTTGCCATAAGCAACAAAGCAGAAACTTGATGATGCTGCACATGGCCTATTAAGAGAACAACATTTCTATTAAGTTTGCTAAGCTTGGTTGCAGTTTGTGCAGCATGCACATTATGTTGCTCCATAGCTGAAGCTAATCTGTTGATGCCCAAGCTGAGGATCGTGTTTGTCCTCCTTAATTTAATATCAATGCACCTCACAAAGTTTTTTTTTTGTTTATTTATGAAATGTGTTTTCTCTAATTTTTCCAGCCTTTCTGCCATTACCACAACAAAATATTTCAAACAGCATGTGGTTGTGGTGGTAGCGTTTTAACCTCAGCTTCTTCAGGGCCACTATTTACACTAGGTGCTATAATTTGTTCTTCCTCTTGTTCCATTTCAGGAATGCTTAGTTGTTCAGGAATAGAACTTTGCTGGGAGGTATCTAACAATTTGTGATTGTACAATTTTAATTTTATTTTTAAACAACAGGTTCTTCTCACTAGTCTGTTTGCCTTGTGACGCTGCAAGAACTAATGGAGCAGGATGGAAAGGGCTGCTTACTTCAATTGCACCTGTAGACAATCGTGTTTTAGTTTGCTATTATGTTTAAAAAAGTCAAAATGCTTTCACAGTTTGGTTATTATGAAAACAAATTATGTGTTATAGAATTTATGGTTAGCAAATTAAACAAAAAAAATGTATATAAAAAACAGTATTCATATCATGTAAAGTATTTTTTTTAAATCACCTTGGGGAGGGGCATCTGTGTCTTGCACATTCACGATCTCTAGTGTTTCTTCAGGCATAATTTGGGGCATGTGCTTCTCATAAGTGGAAAATTCAATCCGGGATTGTGGTCCACCACCTTGCCGAATGCTGCCTTTCTATGCTCTGCCAATTTTTCTTTTAGTCGCTTCTTAATGTCAAAAAACCTTTGTGTGACAGTTGTTTTCTTAGGGCCTGATTTAATTCCTTCTTCCTTAAATTTACATTGTGGATTTTTATGTGCAGCTCATTAAAATTCACGGTTTTTACTTACCCCTTATAGATGGGAATAGGCGCACTAAGCACTATTTCCCATCTTCTCAGGCAATTGAATCAGGCACTAAGGGCCTGATCCAGAGCTACGATGGTACACTGAGCGTGCTAACGCTCAGCATACCATCGCTTCACTCCCCCGACACTCCCCCTTCCCCCAGCATATTAACACTCGCTTACGCCAGCCGAAGGCTACCCTAACTTCAGACAGCGTAAGCGAGTGTTAATAGGCTGGGACGGCGGCATTGCTACGCTAACACCGCCCTCCCATCCTCATTACCCTCCCTCTCCCCGCCTACCTGCATAAACTGCAGCATAGTAACGGAGGGGAATGCCCTCTCCACCGTTACTACGCTGCTGCTACTGATCCAGTAACTAACCACTCACAAACACCCCAGAATTAATTACACAAAATTAATCATGAAAGAGTTTAGGGGCAAAATTAACAAACATCACATATGATAACACTACAAAATGATAAAAGGTGCTTACAAGCAATACAAGAGGAAGATATGGAAAAAAAATCCACACTTGAATTGGTTCAAAATGGCTGAAAGTTCAGCTAACCTCATCAAAATGCAAGCACTCAATCAGGGATGTGGGTCGACGCTGCAAAAGGCCCTTTTTTGGAAGGGCCATTCTCTCCTAGCCAGTTGTGAACCTTTCCTTACCTTAACCCTTCCCTTACATTATCCTAACCCTCCCTTCCCCGCAACCTGACCCTAAGACTCCCCTCCCTGCAGAATTAGCTTTTGGTTGTTTCTGTTTCTAAAGTTGTATTTTCTCAGCGGTGATTCCCACCACTCAATCAAAAAGTGACCTGCATTTAAATAGTGTCTTTGATGTGAACTCTCGCCATTTTTCAACAAACACCGTCAATCTTCAACTAAACGCCAACTATTTTAATGCAAACACTGAAGAGTTTAAAAGAAAACTTCATTTCAGCATTAAAACACTATTTTAATACAAATCACAGTGAATTTAACTACAGTGAATTTAACTCACCAGAGTTTTACACAAACTCACTGCGATTACAATCGCCAAACATCAATGTAGTTTCAAAATCGCTAGTGAAACTCGCTCCTTAGTAAATCCAGCGATTTCAAAAAAAATCCAGCAATGTGCGGCGATTTTTACTGGCGATTTAACTTATCCCACAGTAAATATGGCCCATGGAGTAGGTAACAGTTGGAATCCTTGAATTACATGTATCCCAAACAAAGAAAAGTTCCTAGAGGAAACAGGATACATTGAACATTTTGTTAAGGCCGACTGGTGACACTGTATAAAGTCTCTATATCCCCTCAGCTTTTCACTGAAGGAATAGTAAGTATTGGTCCCCACCACTGGGGCGAGGTAGCACTTGGTCAATAATTTTATATTTTAATGCTGAAAGGTTGTGTTTTATTTTTTGTGAAATGCTTTTTTACTGGCTGGTCTGAAACTCTCCCAGCTCTGCTTTGGCACCACATATGGCAGATGTGTGGAGTGCAATAATTGATGCATCATCTTGCCGACTTAATAGATCCCTCATGTGCATATTATTATATATATTTTTCATAGTCTGTGGAGCAAGTGAGATGTCTTGTGAAAATGTCTTGTTGGTGTGGGGGTGTATGATATGATAAAAGTGCTAGAGTCCATATATCAGCAAGTAAGGCAGTTTGGACACTTACAACATCTTGGTTTAGAGGGTTGTTGTTTATATTCAGTTATATCTGCCTTGACTAGAAGATTATTAAAATTATTTCCCTATTTAAAGCTTGCTAGCAATTTTGTGTTTTTGTAACAATTGGCCACAATGCATATACTCTACCTTGCAATACCAAGCACTGCCCACATGCAAACCCGGTCTCCCTGTCAAAAGTGTCATTTGTCTGAAGGCTGGACTGATTGGATGATGTTCTGTTAAAGTCACGTCTCAGAAGTCTGGATTTGGTCCATAATTCCTGTCCGCTTCTGGCTTCCTGTCTGCTTTGACCTCTCTTTAAATTCCTTACACTCACCTTTAAGGCCATTTCCTCAACCACTGCTCCCTATCTCTCTTCCCTGATCAACATGCAACCCATTCCCACCCTCTCTGTTCTGCTAACCACCGCTGTCTGACCTACCTACTGATCAACACATCTCACGCCCGTATCCAGGACTTCTCCCATGCTGCACCTCTGCACTGGAATGACCTCCCTTCTTCAGTCAGACTCTCCCCCACATTGCAGGTATTCCAGCGCTCACTCAAAATGCACCTGTTAAGGATAACCTACCCCTCCTCCACTTAACATACTCATTGCATCCTACATCTATTCATTCTATTCCTTCCTTATCCCTCCGCTCACACCAGCAGTCCACTTCCTTCCCCCTCCTTATATCTTCTGTATGTTCATCCCTCTCACTTAGGGCTGAATCTACGTATCATTTTGTTACATAGATTGCATATATGCAGTCTTTAAGACCGCATATATGCAATCTACATAACAAAACGATACATAGATTACGTAAATTAGTTACTACGCATGCGCAGTAGCTATTTTAGGCACCTGATGGACGTATTATGGGCGACAGACGTTGTTCTGGATCCAGCCCTTAGTGTGTTAGCTCACATGAGCAGGGACCTCTATCCTTGTTTTGTTCCTTCCTCCACCACTCCCCCCTCACTTAATACCCTCTTGTACTACTCTGCTACCCTTTTACCCCATCCCCCCTGTTGGCTCCCTCTCAACCTCTCAATGCGCTCTATCCCTTCCTCTCTGATTTGCCAAGCATTACACCTCACATTTTGCTTTGCAGTTTGTGCTTGCTTCACTTTATTGTATTTTTGTGATATTTTTATATTTATACTGTATTTTGTTATGTACTATGCTCTCCACCCTTACCCTGTATATCTGTACTGTATTTTGTTGTATTTTGTTTGGTGCTGTGGACACCTTGTGGTGCCTTATAAATAAATAAATAAATAATAATAATAATAATAATAATAATAATAATAATAATGATAGTAATATAATTCTTTTGCTGCCTAAGACTGATACTATAAAAGATAGGCCTGTCATGCTTTTCTCGAGACTCAATAACCCTGGTGAATACTGGATAAAGGATTTAACTATTACTGGCTAGCTAAATTAACTAGCAATAGTTTGGCTTCTGCTGATACAGCACTTCCAAACAAAAAATTGCATTATGTGCTAAAATAAATATCTTATTCCCATGCAGCTAACTTAAAGAAGTGACTCGTTCCTGATTAACCACAAAAAATATACACTCTGATTAAATAAATTTAGACGGAAAAATGTGTAAAAATGTTTATATTCGCTTCCATATCTTTGAACTTGTGTGAACTTGTTTTGATATTATATTTTTGAAATATAAAAATATTTATGATAAAAAATATATTGCACCATAATATTATAGACTTACCAATGAAATAAACCCCTGCATCCTAACAATCTATCTATCTATTATCTGTCTAACATTCAATGGAAATTTTAACATGTTTCATTTTATGTTAACGTGGTTTCATTTAATGTTTGACTGTAACCATATATATATCTAATTTTCTGAATTGTTGTTAGATCCATACTAACTACCTTATTTAATGTTTTATATGACAAGAAAATTGCACTATGAGTAGATGTTTTGAGAATATTTTTATACTTTATAGGTTTTTGATGTGTTTTAAAATTAACTGATTACAATATTTTCTCTTTTCCTACTTTTTATGTTTCAATTAAGTCTAGTAGTAGATATTACCCAAGCATCAGCATGCCCTGTAGGGTCGATATTACGTATTAATTGTATTTATTGGAGGGGTTATAAATATAAAGTGTTTGTGGGTTTTTTCATTTTCATTTTTACTGTATTTAATTATTTTTTTTTTAACAACAGATTGGCCAGCTTTATCTTTTATTTATGTACTATGGGGGACATTAAAACACACAAAACATTTCACATATATAAATCCCCCCTGCTGCTACAACTTAAATAAATAAATAAATAAATAATATTGGCCCTACAGGACATGCTGGCACTTGTGGTACTCCAAGCACCAGCATGCCCCGACATCCGTGGGCATGCTGGTGTTTGTAGCAATACAAGCATCAGCATGCCCTGTAGGGCCAATATTATTCATTTATTTATTTAATTTGTAGCAGTGGGGGGGGGGGTTTTATATATGTGATGTTTTTTTTTTTAACTGTTTACTTTTTTGCGAACACAGACGGATGGGAACACTTGCACATCTTTATGTTTGCGCTCCAGATCTGAGCATGCGCAGTGCTAATTTTTGCTGCACTTCTGTCTAAAAAGAAAACACACACAGACAAACAAACACACACACACACACACACACACACATACACACACACTAGATAGATAGATAGATAGATAGATAGATAGATAGATAGATAGATAGATAGATAGACAGACAGACTGCAGTGCTTGTCATCCTATAAGGATTCCACAGTGCGTTGAATTAAAAACGTAATGTTTGACATTAATGTTTGAAAGGATAGTCATGAAGATATACTGCTTTGTTATTTTTCTTGTCTTTAAATGGTTGAGTTTTCCTCCTCTAGAATGATTTAAAAGCCATAATTCTTGCAGAAGGGGGAGGATTGTTGTTTTTTCTGACCATGCAGAACATGTTTAAATTAAAAATAGGGCTGTAAACTGAAGATGCTGACTGAAGATTCTGTCAATGTGTTTTGCAGCTCATCAGGCAAATTTAATTCATATACTCGTCATTGCTATTAGATGTGAATTTGTACTCGCAGAAATTGACTTTAATTATCCTCTTCAGATGCAGGTGAAAGGCATTTTATTTAGAAAGTGGAGGAGAGTCAGAAATGGCAATGCCGGTGACCTTCATATGAACTCTGCTGTAATGTGTAAGACTTGATTTCTGGGTCATAAAAAAGATAGTGTACCATTCTATCAGCTTTGAAGTATGCAGTTATTTAAAGATTGTGCTGAAAAATGAATTAGGTTAGAAACGACATCAGTGGGAAATATACTCAACACAGGAGTAGTAGATTACTCTTTATAGATGGATTAGGTATTATAAACCCGATTTATTGGACATGTTCGGCTTGTATGTCAATGTACTTTAACATAAGTCAAAATAAGTATCAAAATTTTAAACCTTTACAATTTCTTTCAGCAGCTGTGTTTAAAAGTAACAAACAAACAAACAAAAAACCCTATTTTTATAAAGAAATAGAAAATCACTACACATTTAATGGATAAAAAAACAATACTTCTGCCCACTGTCAGCAAAGGCAACAATATTTGCAGTATGTATATGGGACTCTTTTCCTTTTGGAAAGTGGTATAGAGACAGTTTTCTCTTAATACTGGTTTTATATTAATATAGTCATATTCACTGTACACTGTGAGCATGAATAGAAATGTAGAGTTGTGTAAAAGATTTACACTAAACCCACTAGACATTTCATTTATATAAACTTCCCATGTGTGATGTGTGTGGACCATGGTGGCACTCACCTCTTAACCTCAATTAACTACTAAGAATAAGACATAGAGACCAAATTTTTGGGAACTATAAATTTTATTTAGCGTACTATCCTTTAATTCGATCAACTATCAATGACCTGAAAAAAGGTCTAATATTAATTGCTTTAAATTTTGATGGGGGCCAAAGAAAGCAGGTATGCAGCAACACAATAAAATAGACAATGACATTTATAAACAAATAGCAACCTATTAACTTGTTACTAATCAAAAATTCGCCAACAGGCGCACACCACCAACCCTACAGCATCACACTTCATTTAAGTGTAAATTAGACCGCCTGAATGTGCATGTCTCCTGCCTCGGGCAACACGACATACAACAAAAGACAGGTCAAAGGTAGTTACCACTTGTCCCACCTTAACAGACCTGCCATCAAAGCCATTAACTCAATGGAACACACATTTAAATAATATTCCTGCTTTCCACCAAAGGCTGGGCACTCTGACCAGTCCACCGCCACCATCAACTCAACTCTAAACCAACCTTAAAGTCGAAAAAAGGTCCTCCAAAAATAACATCCGATAAATGTACCCCATCCGGGCAATACAAGCTAACTTTATCGTGTCTCAGAGGCGGCCCACGGCATTGGCCGTATAGGCGGCCGCCTATGGCCCCACCTCCTGCTTTTAAGTTAAAAAAATGGTGCTGTGTTGCCATAGCAACACATACACAGTGCCTGGACGCAGGAGTCCAGGCACTGTGTATGTGATTACACAGTCTCCGGGAGCAACACATACACAGTCTCCGGGAAGTGAAGGCCCCACGCGAGGCCGTCTGCAACCAGTACAGTGCCGCCAGGATGATGAACCTAGCGGCACTGTACTTGCTGCCGCGGCCTTAACCGCACAAGTAAAAGGGGGGAGGGGGGCCTCACCTAGGGCCCCGCAAACCCTAGGGCCGCCACTGTCGTGTCTAAACATCGTATGAGAAATGACTCCACCTCAGAGCCCCAGAATACAAACTGCTCTTTTCAGCTTCCTCCTCACACCATCCATCGCCTTTCCGCTTATAAAAATATTCAAGTACGCCAAGGTATTATGTTGGACCAAAACCAGGTAATGTTGGGCCATCAACTAAAAACTAACTCAAGGTCCTCTCTAATTGCCCACGTCAACTCCACTGAAGGCACGTGGCCAATATTGTTTCCTCCCACGTGTAACACTATCACGTCCGGAGCAAGTTCCCTGAGCATGTCACGGGCTAAGCTTTCAAGTACGTTAGGCCACAGCATGCCTCTCACACCCTTCCAGACTATCACCAATCCCTCTGGTGTCTGAACACCTCCAGATGTTACATGCCTTCCGGCCCAATACATGAGCGAGTGGCCTACTATCCATATTACCTTATGTCACGATGTTCCAGCTGCAAAGGAAATTATGGAAGAAAAAACATAATTTTTTATCACCTACTAAAGAGATGAAGGAATGCCAACGATCCCGGGTGAAGATGAAAACCTCAGCACATTACCTGTGTCTTTTCTATATAAGACTATGGGGAAACTACTTGATGCCACAGGCACGGAGAGGAAAAAGCCCTTCACGTTCCTACACCTGGTGCAGCGGGTCAGCTACCAGGCTAATCCTAGGAACCATGACCGGTCCGTGGCAGGGGGAGGAAGCCCTTGTGCTGCTGCTGATGATGCCACCCCAATGCGGAATGAGTGCGTCCCATAGTCAATTGGCTTCAGTCCCAGTTGCGACTGTTCTCTGAAAAACAACTATAAACTGGTAGCAGAACAGTGGAATACAATTCCTATGCACAAACCACACTAAACCAGCCTCAGGTCTCGCAGCTGCGTAATGATATCCCCAATTTATCGGGCAAACGTTGATATCAGAATAATAAAAGGATATATAATCTTTTGAATAGCGTTGTTCTGTTAACAATATAAGATATTTAAATAAAAGCTAAAAAGGGCAAGGTGTGCATAAAAAAAACAAATACTTATGTGTCCATAATTTTCCTCAATTCTCAGTAACCATGTAAAAAACAGAGAAAAGGGAAAGGTTAAAATCATATTTTAATCCAGACATAATCCAGATACATAAAAAACAATAGATATATAATAGAAAAAAATAAATAAAAAATGAGTTCGTGAAATAAACTCGCTGGAAGTCCACAGCACAGCATTTCATCCTGACTGCTTCATCCCGTGGTTCAACTCTGAAGATTTCCATCTAGGACGGTTCCCGAGTATTCACGTCCAAGCAGCAGGTTTTGGGACCACTTTTCCATCGGGAACCGACGGGTACGGACTCTGTGTTTATTTCACAGACTAAATTGCGAGGGCCCATGCTGGATACTAGCCAGGTTTTAAGGGGGTTAGGGTTCAAGCCAGACATCCCAATGTTGTGTGCTGGCAGCACTTTGAACTGGTGAGCCTGTGTAGATTTTTCCCAACACTGGTACTATCATAAACAACATCTGTGCTGGGTCAACCTGACCTACTAATTGTACCTTGACCTTTATCATATCTTTATCTTTGTTTTATTGGTAACTTGTGATCTTAATTAAGGTTGGTAAGTTTTAACTCTTAGTTGCATATTGTAAATTGGTATGTGTTATTGAATATATATATGAGTATAATGTTTAATGGTTAAATTATTGTATATATCATTGTATGAATCCAGTTTTAAGCATTATGGATGCAAAGGTGCTTTAGTTCTATGAATATAACTTTGACACAGCGGTCCGCCTGACCACTGATACGCGCATAACTGCATATCCCAGCCGATACTGTAAAATGAACATGTTCTCCTCGCCTACTTTGCATACTTTAGTGGGCGGAGGGAAAGAACCGCCCCATCAGACGGAACTACAACCACGCGGAATTGAAATCTGTACAATAGGAGATACATGCGTAAAACAAGCCTATTATCTGGAGGGCACACGTGTCCTCCTTTCCAAACAGCTGATTTATGCACTTTGCATGCGTAAGTGGGCTAACATACTTAAGGTTGGATCCAGTCCCAGGGGAGAAAAATGAGGGGCATAAGGACAAATTAAAGTGAGCTATGATGGGAATTGTGAAGGCCATGGAGAAGGAGGTTACAGAAATCCGGAAAAAAAATCTATTGCTTTTTATTAAACTAAATATTTAGAAATGAAAAAAGTATTTCCCATGGATATATTTAAAGTAGGAAATGGTATTAGTGTGCCTTTATTATTTCGATGCATGTTGGTTTTAATATGTTCTGCTTTAATTTTGAATTAATATCACTTCTTCAATTTAATAATTGTTCTGGTTTATATATCAGTAGGAGTTAGGCACGTGTAAATTGGTGTGTTTATGAGCCAGATAAGGGGAGTTGAAAATATGACAAAATCATCTTTTGATAGCTCTAATAAACATATTAAAATAATATCGCTTAAACAAATAAGTAAAATATAGTTGAGTTCATAGTACAAATATTTGTTGCTCTTATCTTACCAAGATACTTGTCCCAAGTGCACAAAATAGCTCATCGAAAAAGGAACATGGTAGGCAGGTTGCAAAACTAGCCAAGCAGTTTATTTAATGCAGATAAACCAATCTCTGCATGAAATAAACCTCTAGGCTGTTATTGCTTACTCCTTGTGTCTCCTCTATGAATTACTTTCCGGTATTTAATCTTCTGCATGAGAAAGAAGTCATCTGGGAAATTATTATTATCTTTTATTTATGTAGCACAATAATATTCCACAGTCCTGTATAGTACAAAGCAAAAATTAAATACAGCTATTTTGGAAGCAGCATATTTAAAGTCAGAAGTGATACTGTATGTTTATTATACAGTTGAAATACGGAAACAAATATTACAAGTAACATCACATAACTTGTTTGATGAATTTAAGTACTGTATACCTAAAACATAATACAGCAAAACATGGCGATGCTATTGATATTTGTAATAAAAAAACAAATTCAATTTTACATTTGTACTACAAATTTTTATTAAATTGAGTACTATTTGCTATTGAAAGTCCTATATTAATGCATTTAAATAATTAGAAAACCTGAAAATTTACAGAAATTGACCCGGATCCAGAACAACGCTTGTGAGCGAATTTACGCGTGGTGGAGACGTAAAATCGTTGTTTGGTAATTACCACGCATGCGCACCATAGAAATTACGCTCAGAAGAGTAGCGTAATTGTGAACATATGGGCCATTCACTTATTTGTCACGTAAATACTTACGTGTGGGCGTGCCAATTTTACGTTAGTACAAAATACGTTTGAATTACGTTAAGTAGGCGGGGGTTTGTATTTAAAGTGTACAGTATGGGCGTGCTTAGCTGCGTAAATTCATGTTGCCCATACGTACGTGTGCGGATCACTGCGGTTACGTTGGCAAAAGTTAAGGTAGGGTTTGGAAAGCGTATCTTGACAAAATACGTACATTCAAGGGGTGTGCCTAGGGGAGTGCATAGAATTTACGCACACGAACATACGCTACGCGAATAAACAGACGGCAAACGTAGTTCTGTATCTACCCCATTGACTGTAAAATAACAGGGTTTGTTGTCTGTGTGTTATCATTATGTGTAAACACAGGTGGAAAATTAATAACTCAGTTGTTGCCATGAATAGGCATTAATGTTATCTTCTATTTTGCATCTATCGATCTAATCTATCTATCTATCTATCTATCTATCTATCTATCTATCTATCTATCTATCTATCTATCTATCTATCTATCTACAAGTGTGAGCCAGGAGAGAAAAGTGTTCAGCAGTGCTTGTTGTATCAGAAGAGGGACAATGCTCCATTATTTTCTCCCTCTGCTCACATAATTTATTGCAATATTGTAAGTAAAAGGAACAGCACATCTATAAAGTTGTAAAAGAAGATGCTACTTTTTCAAATGTCAGAACCTTTCTGAAGATAAACCTGGTAATGATGACTGCCTTAGAGCTTTGATGAACCCTCTTGTTCCACTGTGAAGGAAAAAAATACAGACTATGAACAACAATGAATCAATTTTGTCTTTCATGGCTCACATTAATTAGCATTGAATATGATATACTACATGAACTGGATTGGAAAGATGTCATTGAAATGTTTGCCTTTCAGAAAGTTTGGAAGCACACTATGTTTCACTTTAAAATATAAATTAAATCATATTAAGCTATTTTGCTATGATTTCTAAAATCCCAAGTATACTAATCATATTGGACTGGATTCAGACTTAATAAAGTTAACCAACAACCGAACTTTGATTGTGAAGGTCGGGTGATTACTGGGCAATGCACATGGTCATGTGAAATGTTAACTATCGTATCTCCAGGCATACAGAACTTGTTTTTCCATACACCTCTGTGCGACAGTGTGGCCCATTCCCTCTGCCCACCTAAACTCCATTAGATGAGTGGGGGAAACATAAAAATTATACAGTAAGGCTGGATTTTAGTGTTCTGTGCCGGCCTATGGACCGCTGATCTGGATGGGATCCTAAGGTAGGGTTATGGCAGCATACGTGCAATCATAACTGCACGAGAGAGGGGAGTGACAAGGATGTTTAATCCTCTCTTCTTTCACAATGCCAGATCTTTTCAAGTCTGAATCTGACCCATTGTCTGTAAACTAGCTAAGGTACAGATAGTAAATAGTACCTAATAGTTCTGTTAACAGCAAACAACACTAGCATGCTCTAATAAGATAAAAAATGATTTGATAAATAGCTCATGATTGATTTGGTTTGTCCAGCCATATATGTAACACAACTGAAAAACAAAAACAAACCCTAAAGTATGAAACCTTACTGAGGAAAACACCTAAAATATCAAAAATAACCTGCACTACAGACTACAGCAGTGGTTCCCAAACTGTGCCGCGGCTCCCTGGGGTGCCGCGATGCTCTCACCGGGGTGCCTCGGAATGTTTCTATTTCCTGTTGAATTCTATTCTATTTTTGTCTTTGGGGTGCCTTGAAAAAAATATGGAGACCCTAAAGCTGCCTCGAACTGAAAAAAGTTTGGGAACTACTGGACTATAGCAAATGTGACAATCCTAAAACTGGCAGGTTAGCGGAGATCCACCTCTATATGACGGACAGAGTAGCAGTGAGCTAATACACAGAGAGAACTTGTTCTCAAAAAGTCTTCCCTGCGCATTAATCAGTCACAGATACATAACCGAAAATGTGGAGGCAAATTCACATAAGTAGAAAGAAGATTGGCAATGGTTATCTTGAAATTGCTGCCATAAAAATCATGATCAAGGGTAAATGGGTAGGGAATGGGTAGGAAAACTTGAAGAAGAGAGAATAGGAAATCAAAGAACCTTTCAGGTCCTTAAAAAATTGTCTATAAGGAAAGATAAAGATATGTTAAGGAAAGTATTTAAAAAAAAGGCATCTCTACAGTGTGGAAGGCTCAAATCTTACCTTTCCAAATGAGTTATATTACCTGCTGTTTCATAGGTAGTAGTCCGGGATAAAATCTAGCAAAATAAAATGTCCTGCATACTAGATCTACATTACCTTTGAATGATCCTATGTGGTCACTTAGTGCAGAATAATTGCAAGGGAGTCTTGATTTGACAATGCTGAAACCAACCATGAAGTAGCCAGCATCTAAGAAGTGGAGATATGCTAAAGGTCTCAAAACACAATGTCATCATAAATATTTTGTCCCAGTCCTTGCTTGTTCTACCACTGAACTACTGATTACAGAAGTCAGGTGAATCGGCAACGGATCTCCATGCATACGGGACTTAGTTCTGTTAGCCTGGAGAGCTGTCTGATAGGGCAGCACATCGTCTCTGCCTGCCCAAATTCCATAAGGTGGGCGGATTTAAGTGTTCCGTGTGGAACAGCGGTTGTACGTACCACTGATCCACGCAGGACAATTAAGGTAGGATTTACCACCTTCCACTTAAAGTAGGTTTATGGCAGAAGATTTTGTCTAAAGTCCGCATGAGAGAGGGGACTGACATTGGAGTTCACTTGCCTCCTCCGTGCACACTGCCAGACTTCAGTGTGTGCGGTAAACGCAGAGAGGTCTGAATCCAGCCCATTATTCTTAATGCTAAATATTTTTTATCAAAGACATCTTGTTTATGGACCGTATTCAGACACCTGCACACTTTCTGTACATGCGGGGGTCTGGAAGTACACATGAGAAAGGGAAGTGAATCACCCCTGTCACTCCCCTTTCTCATGCGGGCTTTATGACAGGTATGTACCATAACCTGTCTTAACATAAATGTTAAATCAACCACTGATCTGCACGTATCCCCAAAAACCAAGTCCCTAATGTATAATTACTATCTCTCTCCCCACCAATCTTTCATAATTTGTGTGGGTGGGGAAAGGGGGAAGAGCGCCCAATCAGATGGACCAACTATCGTACATAACTAAGTTCCGCACAATAGAAGTTACTATTGTAAAATGATAGTAACATCTGGAGGGCGCATGTGCCTTCCAGTCAAAACAGACCATTCATGCACTTTGTATGCGTAAGTGGCCTAACGGACGGTCATGTAGATCCGGTCCTAATTGTCTAAACGTGTGACATGTTTTCTAGTGTTCTGACAGGCTTCAACACAATCTGCCAATAATGTTGATTTTCTGCAACAAGGAACTTCCACACTAATTAAGAGATAATCTGTAAAGTGATTTAATCAAGTAATGCAATTTGTCTAATTGTTTGCTTGAGGTCTTTTTATCGTCATTGAAAATCCCATTGTATTCAATAATTTTTACGCAAGTGCAGTTTGTAATTTCAGTTTGTTATACTATGACTGTCACACTTCAATCCACTCCCTATTTTAACAGAAAATCAATAAGAATACTCCATCTACAGAACTTGTTACCCTACTGGAGAGCAGAAATGTACAATACAATTATTATTTCATGCAGTTATAAACTACAGGACAAGACAAGTAAGTCAGGGAACAATGCTAACGTTACTTCCAGGGCCGGATTAAGGATTGTGGGGGCCCCAGGGCAACTAACTTCTGGGGGCCCCTAGCACACATTAAATTTTATTTTGGAGAAAAAGACCTGCACATGTAATACCCATTCCACACCGCCACCGCCGAAAAACCAGGTATTGTCAACCCAGTTTTTCTCTGGAAGAAATGCCGGGTCAAAAAAAGGACACTTTCAAGCGCACAAAAACCCGGGAAATTCCTGGGTCTGTCCCTTTCACACCACCAATGAATTTCCCGGGTTTTAGTGGCTTTTACACAGCAGGGCATGCTGATGCTTGTAGTGCTACAAACATCAGCATGACCAAGGATGCCAGGGCACTTTCTTCTCTACCTCTTTTAACAACCTCCCCATTCACTTACCTTAGCTGTCCATGTGATGCAGGGACTTCCTTTACACTGGGAGACAGAGCACAGAGTCGCAGTGACGTCACAGCGCAGCCCGATGCAATTACTATAGTAACTAAATGGTGAGGGAGGCCTACTGTATTTGTGGAGGCCCCCTTGTGTGTGGGGGCCCCGGGGCAACCGCCCCATTTGCCCTATGGTGAATCCGGCCTTGGTTACTTCTAACATACAGAACTCATTTCCGTATGTTAGAAGTTCAGAGGAAGGGGCAGTCCTTCAGTTCTGCTTGCCTATTCACTGTCATACAGGTGGAGATAGGCATGCTAATAAAGGGCCGAAGCAGGGAACAGCAGTTAAGAAGTTAAGGTAGGAAGTTAAGGTAGGGTTCTTGTCAAGAACCCTGCACGAGAGAGGGGAGTGACAGCAATCAGAACTTCCCTCTTTCATGTGGACTTTGAGACCCCCACATGTATGGAAAACGTGCAGGGGTCTGGATCCGGTCCATAGCTTTGCTTTTTTTTCTGGACAACCCTTTGAAAAAGTCCCGGGGGCAAGACGAAACGCGTCAGTTATTATTACCAACCTTACTGTGAGGTACTGTGGGTCAGCTGCTTTTAGCACTTATACTTTGGGCTACGACTTTCTACACGATAAAGACCACTCTCTGGAGAATCTGTCTCTGTTGGCAAAACCACAATCTTTTATACAGTCTTTGGCACGCCGACCTCATTACAGGGGCGCCGTTAAAGCACCCAGTATACCCAATATTCTAGAAATTCATAATTTTCTCGCTGTGATTTCACTTTTGTGTTTTTTGTTTCTTTGTTTGGAGAAATTGCAGAAAGTTCTCCCTCACAGCTGAGTATATCAGCGGAGGTTCTTTTTTTTTGTCGTTTTTTTTTTTTTAGTGTTTTTCTGGATTTTACTTGATTCACTACACTAACTTTAGTGGTTCAGTAAACATAGGCCAAATCCTGGCTCCTACTTTCAGAGCACATTCCATACATGGAACCTACTAGCAATTTCCAACAGCCAGTTACCTTATGTTTTCTATAACACATAAATTATTAAAACTATGGAAGTCAGGGTGGGTATGCAGAGAGTGAGTGTAACATATATGACATACATACATTTTTCAATGATCTTGACTGCACCAAACTGCTGAGAGTCTTAACATGTAGACCTCATTCTATCTGAAAGTGTTGATATGCTGAAAACTTTGGAAATAATATTGTAATGTTGACACATACTGTAGTCAACATATACCAAAGCCCTGATGCCAACCCTAATCATAACCCTAAACCCACATCCTTAACCCCAACCCTAAACCTATATTTAACAAAATATGTGACAAATGATATTCCAGAGCGGTAAGTGAGCACAGTCTCATCTAAAAGATGACCATAACCAATACAGAGTGAGAGGACAACTCTACTGTAAATTGAATGAGAGGGAACATCTGATTACATGCTCAGTAAAACCCCTCTATTGGAAGTGTCATGGCTCCTTAGTGTAGACTGGTTGGAAGTGATGATTTAGATACTCTCTTGTAAAAAGAACCAAGGCCCCCATAGGGCAGCAGTGACATAAGTGGTAGACAGGTGCTCACCAGTCATCATAGAAAGGTTTAATCTGTTATCTGTTATATGTTTATTTGTTTTGATATTGTTGCTAGCTTAGGTGATGGATAGGATAAGGGCAAAATGGTAGGCCTTGAGAAGGTATAAAAAGGTTATGGGGTGGGGGTTCAGAATATCCCTCCCTCCCTTAGAGTTATTTAAGGATATTTTATGTGGTTTGTTCTTTTTCTTTTCCAGATGGTGCTTGGGAGGGTGGTAACAGTGTATGTGTGTGTGTGTGTGTGTGTGTGTGTGTGTGTGTGGGGGGGGGTTCAGCAAAAAAGTGGGTGTTGGCCCATGGGGGAATTTTTTTGGAGGAAGTGGGGGGACTGGTCTGGCAACAAACACAACCCTGGAGCAGTTCGAGGACATCATACCCTAGTGGTTGGGTTCTGTAGGATCTACCACAGGTGCTGGGGTGTGCAGTGTGATCTGGATAAAAACAGTATTCTAGCTGGCAGATTGGTTTTGAGGGGGCACCAAGACTAATTAAAAAGAGTTCTTACATTTTTTGGGGGTTTGTTGGTTGGGGGAATTTTGCTGAAGCCCCCATCTGCTATTTGGCCACCTATTCAACCCAGGATGACAAATTCCATATAGTCATTAATTCCAATTGGCCCCAATTCAATAAACCATGTGCCCATTTTAATCACAGCAAATGTCTCCATGTTTTTATTTTGGTAAGATGTGTCTGACTTTATGATGGATGAGTGAACACAAGGCCGTTTATGTCTAATTGTGCTACAAAGTCAAGTCTCTTCATATTAACATTTGTTTTTCCAAGGTCTTTTCCATTACTAATTAAAAACAAATAAAGAAAATCCACTATTTTCCTTGGCAAATTTTGAAAGTATTTGTTTTTTTTACTTTTATTTTGGTGGTAATGAGTCTATTTCCTAGTAATAACAGATACCTACAAGTGGATAATAAAATGTAAGTCTTATGTTAATTACAAGATTTTCGACAAAATGCTAAAGGACAATGTTCTGTACATTTAGTCAATGTGACATATGAGCATGTTTCTGAATTGGCATGTTTAATTATTTTACTACTTTACTAAAAAGAACTAAGGCATATATAAATAGTTTTCCAGGGCCACAATGTCAAATGGCATTGTTTTAAGACGTACTGTACTTGTACGACAGCAAGCAAAGTTCATCTTTTCCTTATTGCCAATAGCTATGGCTTTAATTTCTACTTTGTTTAGTTTAGATTTATAAATGTGAGTCAATATTTGTAATTAAATATGATTGATTTTATTCACAGGATTCATTATTTCATCTAAACAGCTTCTGTACAAAGTTAAGCCATGTTGGATGACTGCTATGTATCATTGTTTGGGAAAAAAAAAAAAGGTTTTCGATTTTTGTATATTAGGGCTCTTAATCAGCGTTAAGTCAAAAAGAGCAACAGCCAATATTTCAACTAAAAGCGCTTTTCTTTCATCAACTTAACAGTTCTGCATAATTTTGAGAGATAGAGAGAGAGAGAGAGAGAGAGAGAGAAAGAGAGAGGCTTAATAGGGGGACTCCAATTGGTAACTTATATCTTTCAGATGCAACTTAAGAGAAAAAGGTTGTTTGCAGGATTGAAATGAACACCTAGGGCTAGATTTACTGAAGTTAATTTTGTCAAATACAGTGATTTTTAAGGCATTTTTGAAATTGCTGAATTTAGTAAAGCCAATTCAAAAGCCAAATCAGAATTGCCAGAATTTATGCCTTTTCTAAATCGCCAATTTTTAAGATTGACATGGTGATTTCAAAAAGGTAGAGCTTACAAATCGCTGTATTTACTAAATATTGACACTAATTCAGAAAAAAACCCCTTAAAAATGAGGAAAAAATGTAAGCTATAAAAAAAATGGTTAAATAGCCCTTTGTAATAATAAAATCCATTGCACAGCATGTCATTTACCCTTAGTGGTATAGTACCCATATAGTACTAGAAGACACAGCAACCCCATGTGTTGCACTTTTAGTACCATAAGCAGCAGCAAGCTAAGTATATTTTATCTTTTTGTTTAAACTATTTTTATTTGAATTAGGAACAGGGTTGACAACACAGTCATATTAAGAAATGTACATACAATATTTCCATTAGCAGAAAATAAAAATTGTACATCAAATGTTCCAAGCTTATGCATATCAACCAATAAAGTAACATGTTTAACAACTAGGGTGAAGTGGCAGGGGAAATGGTGAGGGACAGGAAGAAGCATTGTATATTTTGGTTGCTATTGTTATGACGGAAAGAAAAAAAAAAAGTCCTCTCGAACTGCTCTGGAATGAGTATGATTCATCATAATAGGGGTGTTTGAGGTGGGTAATTGATGATTGGCCCTGTCTAACTCCCTATTGGCTACTCATATCTGATATCCAGGTTTACAGAGGTATAATTACTCGTATTTGATATTCAGGTTTACAGAAGTATAATTACTCAGCTAAGTAAATACATTTTATACTGATCTGTAGTTAAGTCCAGCCAGGGGAGACAAGTCATTTTAAATTTAACAACCTCTGCTTCTCGAATGGAGGCTATATCTTCAATGTACATAAAGTAGTCTAGTCGTTGGACCCACTTTTTCACGGCAGGAGGATGAATAGATCTCCACTTAACTGGGATGACTGCCTTTGACGTATTTATGAGGTGGTGTACTAGTGATTTCTTAAATCTTGATATGAACCCTGGGGTCCAATTCAGGAGCTAAAAATGTGGGTGAATTGGTAAGTCATCTGCCAAGATTACCTTAGAAGCTTTGAGAACTTCAACCCAGATTCACAGACAATCCCACCATATATATGTATAAACATTCAAGGGACCCCAGAGTATCTCCAACATGTATTAGGAACAGTGGAAAAAACCTTTGTAGAACCATGGAGATCCTATACCATTGTGAAAGAAGCTTATAGTGCGTCTCCAAAAGAGTGACACTTTGAGAGCAGGAAAAATTGCATCAAAAGATTTTTATCCAGTCCCCATAGATCCCTTTCCCAAACGTTGGTAAAATTAGGCAATGTTGGGTTACCTGCTTGTAATATCAGCTTGTAGAGTACGTAGATGGTGTGCAATGGGGTTACGGGTGCCATGCATAGTGCCTCAAAAGGAGTGAGATTTCTAGAAACTGTCTAATAACATTTGTTATGATTCAGATAATAATATATTTGAATGTAGTGCCAAATTTCATTGCACGGTAGGGACCACTGCTGGCGGATGCTCTAAAAACTCTGTGCCCTATCTGTTTCAACCTATTGGCCCACCCTGAAGACCCCCACATCCAACCAAGCCAGAAAACCTAGATAATGTAAACTCTGTATTTTATGTGTTATTAAGAAATGTGCGAAGAGAGGAAAGTGGTGTTGAAATTGTCAGCATGGATTTCAATTTTTTTCCAACACGCTAGGGTTGGTGTAATGTTTGGATGATGTGTAGGAGATAGTGTAGGTGCCCAAGGAATTATCTGTGTTGGAGCCCCCATTGCATGTCCTTCAAGATGGATCCACTGCTTCCCCCTCATAGCCCTCATCCAATCCAATACTCTGGAGAGCATTGATGCATGATTACATCCCATGATGTTAGGCAGTTGAAGGCTTTCCTTAGATTTACTCCACTCCAAGACTTATAATTTAGTTCTGGGCTGCCTTCCTCCTCATATAAAGTCCCTGAGAAACCTCCTGATGTTGGTAAACCATCCGCATGCTAAGTGTTAAAGGCATGCTGCGCCATGTATTATGTATCCCATGGATTATGTGCTTTCAGCAAGTAATCAAATATCTTATTATGGGTATGAGGGTGGGGCTTAATTATGTAGTTTATGCAATTTGCATCAGAAAGAACCACCCCCTGTCCATCAACACTACTTTTCATAATGTAACTTGGGCTTGATGAAGCAAATTACATCAAGTCCAAATGCATAGTATCACTAGGAATAGCAGTACTGAAAGGCAGGGGGCGGCACTTGAGGCCACAATTTGCGGTAGATTTGCCTTCTCTCCCACAATACCGTGAGAAATACTCAATTTCGGGTATCTCCGGGAGAGTCGGCATCCATGACCTTATATTAATTTTACTAAAATGTGTCCATCACAATACATATATTGTGTTAGCCATATCCCAATCCAACTGAGGATCTGTAACACTTTAAAAAAAAAGCAAAAAGTGTTATCCATCCTGAACTACCTTGCAATGACATCTTGTCTATGGGGTCTATTTACAAAAAACGATTTGAAGCTGCAATTTCTAATTGTTTTATCTCGCGGCGATTTTGCCTGCAATTTTTTTCCTTTAAATCGCGGGATTCACAAAGAATCGATTTTGCTGCGATTTAAATAAAATCACGTGAGTTGCAGCGATTTTAAAAGTTCTAAATCGCGGTGATTTTCAATAGAAAACCACCGCGATTAGCCCATTAAAAAATCGCAGCAAATCGCCACAGAGATAAAATTTTCTAAGTGCATCATGGCTGAAATCCTTAGTCATGCTGTACTGATAGAACTACAAGGCTCAGGATTGATGAGCCTTGTAATAATATCAGCGGCAGCATTAAGAATTCTAACCATGCGTGTGTCTGTGTAGTGTGTAAAATAAAAAATACAGTTAACATTAAACATACATTAAAGATTTACATAAAGTATGCATGTAAACAAAAAAAAAAACCTAACTAACATTGTACCCTACTGTGTGCACTTACCTGCGGTGGTCATCTCTGCTAAGCTATGTGTTATGTATGTAGTGTATCGTGTGTAATAAGTAAAACAATTGGATCACTCACAGTTTGCTGTCATCTTTCATAAGAATTTCTTCTTGATATGAAGATTTTTCATCAATTGATAGAAGTCTTCATGTTGATTGGAGTGTGAGCAGCAGATGTTCGGTCTTCTGATGTTGCCACGACGCTGCAGATCTTCTTCTCCGCATCGTGGCTGCTGCTTATGACGGTGAGGTCGCTAGGGGGCAGTGTTTTTATACTAAGGGGAGTGTGTAGGGGAGTGCATAGTAATTACGAGCGAGGGGAGTGTGTAGGGGAGTGCATAGTAATTACGAGCGAGGGGAGTGTGTAGGGGAGTGCATAGTAATTACGAGCGAGGGGAGTGTGTAGGGGAGTGCATAGTAATTACGAGCGAGGGGAGTGTGTAGGGGAGTGCATAGTAATTACGAGCGAGGGGAGTGTGTAGGGGAGTGCATAGTAATTACGAGCGAGGGGAGTGTGTAGGGGAGTGCATAGTAATTACGAGCGAGGGGAGTGTGTAGGGGAGTGCATAGTAATTACGAGCGAGGGGAGTGTGTAGGGGAGTGCATAGTAATTACGAGCGAGGGGAGTGTGTAGGGGAGTGCATAGTAATTACGAGCGAGGGGAGTGTGTAGGGGAGTGCATAGTAATTACGAGCGAGGGGAGTGTGTAGGGGAGTGCATAGTAATTACGAGCGAGGGGAGTGTGTAGGGGAGTGCATAGTAATTACGAGCGAGGGGAGTGTGTAGGGGAGTGCATAGTAATTACGAGCGAGGGGAGTGTGTAGGGGAGTGCATAGTAATTACGAGCGAGGGGAGTGTGTAGGGGAGTGCATAGTAATTACGAGCGAGGGGAGTGTGTAGGGGAGTGCATAGTAATTACGAGCGAGGGGAGTGTGTAGGGGAGTGCATAGTAATTACGAGCGAGGGGAGTGTGTAGGGGAGTGCATAGTAATTACGAGCGAGGGGAGTGTGTAGGGGAGTGCATAGTAATTACGAGCGAGGGGAGTGTGTAGGGGAGTGCATAGTAATTACGAGCGAGGGGAGTGTGTAGGGGAGTGCATAGTAATTACGAGCGAGGGGAGTGTGTAGGGGAGTGCATAGTAATTACGAGCGAGGGGAGTGTGTAGGGGAGTGCATAGTAATTACGAGCGAGGGGAGTGTGTAGGGGAGTGCATAGTAATTACGAGCGAGGGGAGTGTGTAGGGGAGTGCATAGTAATTACGAGCGAGGGGAGTGTGTAGGGGAGTGCATAGTAATTACGAGCGAGGGGAGTGTGTAGGGGAGTGCATAGTAATTACGAGCGAGGGGAGTGTGTAGGGGAGTGCATAGTAATTACGAGCGAGGGGAGTGTGTAGGGGAGTGCATAGTAATTACGAGCGAGGGGAGTGTGTAGGGGAGTGCATAGTAATTACGAGCGAGGGGAGTGTGTAGGGGAGTGCATAGTAATTACGAGCGAGGGGAGTGTGTAGGGGAGTGCATAGTAATTACGAGCGAGGGGAGTGTGTAGGGGAGTGCATAGTAATTACGAGCGAGGGGAGTGTGTAGGGGAGTGCATAGTAATTACGAGCGAGGGGAGTGTGTAGGGGAGTGCATAGTAATTACGAGCGAGGGGAGTGTGTAGGGGAGTGCATAGTAATTACGAGCGAGGGGAGTGTGTAGGGGAGTGCATAGTAATTACGAGCGAGGGGAGTGTGTAGGGGAGTGCATAGTAATTACGAGCGAGGGGAGTGTGTAGGGGAGTGCATAGTAATTACGAGCGAGGGGAGTGTGTAGGGGAGTGCATAGTAATTACGAGCGAGGGGAGTGTGTAGGGGAGTGCATAGTAATTACGAGCGAGGGGAGTGTGTAGGGGAGTGCATAGTAATTACGAGCGAGGGGAGTGTGTAGGGGAGTGCATAGTAATTACGAGCGAGGGGAGTGTGTAGGGGAGTGCATAGTAATTACGAGCGAGGGGAGTGTGTAGGGGAGTGCATAGTAATTACGAGCGAGGGGAGTGTGTAGGGGAGTGCATAGTAATTACGAGCGAGGGGAGTGTGTAGGGGAGTGCATAGTAATTACGAGCGAGGGGAGTGTGTAGGGGAGTGCATAGTAATTACGAGCGAGGGGAGTGTGTAGGGGAGTGCATAGTAATTACGAGCGAGGGGAGTGTGTAGGGGAGTGCATAGTAATTACGAGCGAGGGGAGTGTGTAGGGGAGTGCATAGTAATTACGAGCGAGGGGAGTGTGTAGGGGAGTGCATAGTAATTACGAGCGAGGGGAGTGTGTAGGGGAGTGCATAGTAATTACGAGCGAGGGGAGTGTGTAGGGGAGTGCATAGTAATTACGAGCGAGGGGAGTGTGTAGGGGAGTGCATAGTAATTACGAGCGAGGGGAGTGTGTAGGGGAGTGCATAGTAATTACGAGCGAGGGGAGTGTGTAGGGGAGTGCATAGTAATTACGAGCGAGGGGAGTGTGTAGGGGAGTGCATAGTAATTACGAGCGAGGGGAGTGTGTAGGGGAGTGCATAGTAATTACGAGCGAGGGGAGTGTGTAGGGGAGTGCATAGTAATTACGAGCGAGGGGAGTGTGTAGGGGAGTGCATAGTAATTACGAGCGAGGGGAGTGTGTAGGGGAGTGCATAGTAATTACGAGCGAGGGGAGTGTGTAGGGGAGTGCATAGTAATTACGAGCGAGGGGAGTGTGTAGGGGAGTGCATAGTAATTACGAGCGAGGGGAGTGTGTAGGGGAGTGCATAGTAATTACGAGCGAGGGGAGTGTGTAGGGGAGTGCATAGTAATTACGAGCGAGGGGAGTGTGTAGGGGAGTGCATAGTAATTACGAGCGAGGGGAGTGTGTAGGGGAGTGCATAGTAATTACGAGCGAGGGGAGTGTGTAGGGGAGTGCATAGTAATTACGAGCGAGGGGAGTGTGTAGGGGAGTGCATAGTAATTACGAGCGAGGGGAGTGTGTAGGGGAGTGCATAGTAATTACGAGCGAGGGGAGTGTGTAGGGGAGTGCATAGTAATTACGAGCGAGGGGAGTGTGTAGGGGAGTGCATAGTAATTACGAGCGAGGGGAGTGTGTAGGGGAGTGCATAGTAATTACGAGCGAGGGGAGTGTGTAGGGGAGTGCATAGTAATTACGAGCGAGGGGAGTGTGTAGGGGAGTGCATAGTAATTACGAGCGAGGGGAGTGTGTAGGGGAGTGCATAGTAATTACGAGCGAGGGGAGTGTGTAGGGGAGTGCATAGTAATTACGAGCGAGGGGAGTGTGTAGGGGAGTGCATAGTAATTACGAGCGAGGGAAGTGTGTAGGGGAGTGCATAGTAATTACGAGCGAGGGGAGTGTGTAGGGGAGTGCATAGTAATTACGAGCGAGGGGAGTGTGTAGGGGAGTGCATAGTAATTACGAGAGTGTGTAGGGGAGTGCATAGTAATTACGAGCGAGGGGAGTGTGTAGGGGAGTGCATAGTAATTACGAGTGAGGGGAGTGTGTAGGGGAGTGCATAGTAATTACGAGCGAGGGGAGTGTGTAGGGGAGTGCATAGTAATTACGATAGCATAAATACGCTATGTGTTGAAATGGAAAGGGAACGTAGGTCTGGATCTACCCCATTATGTCACTCCAGCAAAAGGTACTATAGTATTTTAGGTCTCAGCTTTTTCAGCAATGCAGCAGATATTGAACACATCATTTTTTGTTGAAATGTTGCTATCACATGGCAGCTGTTGTAGTTTTAATCTATTCTTTTTTTTTTATTTGTCCCTCCAACTAGAGGATTCCAAACTGTTATTAATGTTATTGTGTTTACTTGATACTCCATTATCTTGAACATTTCTAAAATGTGTGCTCAGTTTGATACTGATTTAGTTAACACACTTATTGTTAAGTTCAATTTCCATTTTTTCATTAGAATTGTGGATGGGAACTATAGCACATTTACCATCATCATTACCTTTCCTTCTCTACTTGCACTATATATTATTTGGGATTGCCTGAACATGCTTCTTATTTTTCCAATCCCACTTGCTGAGTCCTGCATTTAATACATTTTTCCTTTTTAAATACTTTTGTCAAAATATCAAGAAATGTAAGTTTTTGCCAATCTAGCGATTTATAATACTTTTATCCCTTAAGTAAATAACCAAGTCCTATTTCTAAATTGTCATAAACAGAGCTAAGACTATCCCCCAGTGTATTTTAATTGGATTACAGACCAGTTTTGGTATTGCACAAGTGTACACTATTACTTGAGATGTCTCAGATTAGCAGAAAACTTGACTGGATCACAATATCACAATACAATGCATACAAATCAGTTCAAGACATAGGGCCAGAACTACGCATTTCCGTGAATTTACGTGTGGCGGAGATGTAAATTCGCAGAATTGTACGCACTGCGCATGCGCACCACAGAAAATACGCACATTCACGTAGCGTATTTTAGAACGTATGGGTGATTCACGTATTTCAAACGTAAATACTTACGTGTGGGCGTGCCAAATTTACGTTAGTAAACAATACGTGCGTTTTACGTGAAGTAGGCAGGGGGGTGGTATTTAAAGTGTACAGTATGGGCGTGCTAAGCTGCGTACGTTCGAGTAGTCAGTACGTCCGTTAGCGGACGTATGCTGTTACGTTAGGAAAAGTTAAGGTAGGGTTTGGGTCGCGTAATTTGAGAAAATTCGTCCGTGCAAGGGGTGTGCCGTGGGGAGGTTAGCGACCTTACGTGTGCGAAAATACGCACCGCGAAAATACGTACGCACACACGTAGTTCTGGATCTACCCCATAGACAGCAATTTTTCAACAAACAAAATGAAATGTTTCTATTATATAGGTTATTCAACAATAAAATACCTCTCTATTTTCCTCACCATCAAGACAAGTAACAGAATTATATAAACTGTTTCCCTTTCTTTTTACAATGCTACTACAGTAACAATTTTAACATTACTCGTTACCATCAGAGATAATAAACAATTTACTAAATAATTGTATTTCACTACCCCACAGTGTTATAGTTAATAATAATGTGTAGTTGCTTACAAGAATTCAAATTATAATTAACTAGCCATTCACACTCATAAATATAATAAGTGCTGCATATAGAACAGTTTTTTTATAGCTACTGTAAACTCCTCATTAACATTTCTATATCATAAAACTGTCTCTTTCCACTATCACTCCAATGATAGGAAGTTACTCTAAAAATCTCATATCTCTCAAAGTTGGTAGATCTCCAAAGTTCACTTCATCTCTTTCCTTTTATCAGTCTCTCCAGCTCCTTCTCTCGTCTACTCCACTGTCACTAAAAGTCTCTCTCTCTCTCTCTCTCTCTCTCTCTCTCTTTCTCTGTCACTATCATCTCTCTTTTCCTCTCTTACTGGATCACCGTCTCCTCTGCTTTCTCTCTCTCTGCCACTGTCACCTTTCCCTCTCCGACTTGTCTGCTAACTCCAATCCCTTTACTCGCCACCGACACCTTTCTCTCTCCAGGTCTGCTGTCACCGCTGCTCTTTCTGGCCTCTCTCTGTCAATCTCTCTAGCCTCATCAGTTAGCTACTCCATTACCAATGCTTTCACCTTTAATAACTTTTTCTCCGGCTTTCCACTACTGCTACTTCACTTTCCCTCTCAGCACCACTGCTTCCTCCATCCTTCTCTCACACACATCAACTGCCTGCCAAAAAAACCTTTCATAGCCAGCCTCCTGCACACCACTGTTTCCCCGAAGCTTTTAGGAGTCCCACGCGCTACACAGCATGCCTTTGTTTACTGCCCGTTGCAACGGACCTTGCGTGCATCAATCAGCTGGCCGGCAGTTTCCCGCAACCCTCGCGCACCCTGCACTTTTAGACTGAAAAGTGCAGGGGTGCCACAAATGCTGACCACTCATAAAGCAATCCAATCCACCTATCCAATCCATCATTGCCGACAAGATTTGAATGTGGAAACTCTGCTGTGCTTCCCCTGTTAATGGTTAGGGTTAGGAATTAGGGTTATGGTTAGGAATTATTGTTATGTTAGGCTTACGAATTCATTTTAGGGTTAGGGTCAGGATTATTGTAATGCCAAACAAATTACATGTTGGCAGTACAATATTCACAGTAATATAACTGGTAATATAAAAGATTAACACTGATAGCATTGTAGCGGTGGCATGTTAACTGTTGGCATTCAGAAAATATATTAGAAATATTGTACATAGGATATAGGACATCATAAGATGTAAGATCATCTCTATTTAAACTTTCAACAAATAACACACAGTCTATTCACTGTGATCCACCATTTCACAAAGGGATGATCTCTTTGAGAAAATGCGTCAGTCTATAGCATTGTACCAGCACTACCCGCAGAAGCAGGAGATTCCAGTGCATAGACGGTGCATGTGGAGGTTTTTTCATCCCGGGACTGTAACATCTGTTCCCCTCACTCACTGATGGACTACACTCTGGGGTATCAACTACCTATTTTATATGAGTAATTTACTACTTTTATGAATGGTTTTTGAAGTTTTAATATTTGAATTGTTTCTATTAAATTCTGTTATATTATTATTGTCTTCTCCCCATATTTGTTCTACACATGTACCTCCCCCGAGAGGGGATCTCTATGAGATCAAGGCCGATTGAACTGCGCTTCTTCCCAGCCGCAGCTCCAATACCATTCGAGGTATACACCTCCTATACCCCCAATGTCGTACCGTTGACACTCCCATCTACAGAGAGTGTCAAATAATTCAACTGAGTTAAAAAATTGGTGGGGTATTGGTGTCTGCGCTTAGGATCACTATACCTTCCCCCTGGTTCCCCACAGTCCTCTTTAAGTGTTTAGAAACAAGTCCTTAATGTTCGAAGATGATCCTTGATGTTCTTCTGACTTTCACCCTCGGTTTTTCTTCTTCTGTCTATTTCAGATGCTCGGTCCGCTCGAAAAATTGAGAAAACAAAAACTTGGTGTGATAACGTTTCCAACAAGGTGGGTACCACTTCACAAAAAAATGCCTCCTCACATTAATTCTATCTTGTTTTCTTTCCTTATTTTAGACCGTGCTCTCTCTTTCCTTGTAGATGATTTATCTGTATTTTTCTCCTTATCTTTAGATGGTCACCTTCCCCCACACTCCATATATCAAAAAAGGAAGGAAGGAGAATCCTTGTGTAATACCTCACAGGTAAGTATAAGTTCCACCTTAAGTACTACTTACACTATTTCTCTCTTGGATCAAATGCCTGTAATGTTTACAGCCGTCACAGAACTCCACCTGTATCCACCCGTGGACCGTATTGTCCTTCTTTTACCTCTCCTCTGACTTTCTTAAAGACACAACAGCACACCACTCCTTGCGTAGAAACAACCAACACACCCACCCTTAACCGAAAAGGGGTACTCACATTTACCCCCCTTGGGGGTTTGCAGGGTATATGTGTCTGTGGACTGGATTCCTGGTATGGTTATGTTGTGGTCCCGGTCTGTTTTCTGTTCAGGAGGAGTTCCTTGGGAGTTCCTTAGGAATAAAATACACACCTCTCCTTGTGCGATATCGGCAGCAGCAAATAATAAGGTAAGTGAAATGTTACTTACAGTGAGCCCCTATTGGGGTTATGCCTCTCATACAATTTCTTTGTTTCACCTCCTGAATAAAATGCAGAGATTTCCCAGAAATAAAACACTTTTATTTAAAACAACTAAATCCATTAAAAAACAACAACAACCTTCTGAACATACGTTTAGCACGTGGAATCTTGTTTTCTTCCCCCTCTATAGATACCTTGAGAAAGAGCACAAACCTGCTTGAAACTAGTCGGTGCACACTCAGATTAGGAATTACCTGCCATTCTTCTCACAGATAATCTGTGAGAGAGCACGGTCTAAAATAAGCAAAGAAAACAAGATAGAATTAATGTGAGTAGGCATTTTTTTGTTTTGTGAAGTGGTACCCACCTGATTGGAAACGTTATCACACCAAGTTTTTGTTTTCTCAATTTTTTCGAGCGGACCGGAGCATCTGAAATAGAAAGAAGAAAAAAAACCGAGGGTGAAAGTCAGAAGAACATCAAGGATCATCTTCGAACATTAAGGACTTGTTTCTGGACACTTAAAGAGAACTTTGGGGAACCAGAGGGAAGGTATAGTGATCCTAAGCGCAGAGACCAATACCCCACCAATTTTTTAAGGGATCTCTATGAGGTTTTACAAGATGTTTCATTGAACTCTCTATTTTAAATCACTTGGAACACTTTTTGGACATTGGACATTCTGATTTTATTTTAGGGTTCATATTGATTTTTTATTTAAACAAGGTTTCTTTCTGGGATATATTGCCAACACCCACAGGAGTACAATTAGTGCAATTTTTCTTTTATTATTCTGTAAAAAAAAAAAAAATCATTGATGATCTAAGTAGAATAAAATAATTGTCAAGAGTGTGGCTACTACAGTTTATGCCAAAAAATCTCTCTCTCTCTCTCTCTCTCTCTCTCTCTCTCTCTCTCTCTCTCTCTCTCACTTTTCTAAAAAAAAAAATGCAAACAACAAATCCAGCAGTTTTCCAATTTATACAGAACTTCAAATTCACCTTATTTCAGACCACAAAAGCTGTAATTTCATTAAATAGGTTACACTTATTACAAATATAGAATGTATGATTAAGCTACATTTTAAGCAAATTAGCTTTTAGATACAGCAGGGATTGCAACCATTAACTCCAATAATAGAATACTTTCAGAAAAATTATAGGCTTTCAAGTTTTCAAGTTCCTGTACATTCCTACATAGAAGCTTTTTTTTAAAAAAAAAAAAAAAAAAAGAAAAAAAAATCTAATGTTTTTAGTGTATTTAAATGAACTTTCTTGTTTATTTACATTGTTGTTTTTTTTTGCCAAAGCTTTATTTGACACCTCCTTCAACCAACCTACCCTGCAAATAAAAATGTAAATGCAATGTCTAATTGCTCTTAAAGAACCTGATTCACAGGAACGTTCCTTCTTCACGGGAAGAAAGAACAGATTCGCAATTATACACACCTAACTCCCTTGACACGCCCTTGTTTTTTTTTTTTTTTACTCACTTAATACCTCCCCTCACCACACTTTTCTTAATTTCCTTCTTAACATGGCCTAACATAGCCCCTCTTACATATCTCATTGAAAATTAATGGATCTTAATGGATCACCATTCCTAAATCCTACATAGATTGCATGAATAAAAGTACTACACGTGCAGTTTAACTGTTCTTAAAAATAGACATTGAAATAGCAAAAGCTTCTTTACTGGGAATCAGGACCACAGTCATTAAAATAACTGTAACAATTACACAAATTTTAAGATTCCATTTGTTTTGGTATAGGTATACAAACTATGGTAAACTTATTATTTGTAATGTGTTTAATGAACTTTAATGTATCTGTAATGATGTAACATTGGGCCAGATCCAGAACTACGCATTTCCGCGAATTTACGTGTGGCGGACACGTAAATTCGCAGATTTGAACGCACTGCGCATGCGCACCACAGAAAATACGCACATTCACGTAGCGTATTTTAGAACGTATGGGTGATTCACGTATGTCACACGTAAATACTTACGTGTGGGCATGTCAAATTTACGTTAGTGAACAATACGTGGGTTTTACGTGAAGTAGGCGGGGGGTGGTATTTAAAGTGTACAGTATGGGCGTGCTAAGCTGCGTACGTTAGCGTAGTCAGTACGTCCGTTAGCGGACGTATGCTGTTACGTGAGGAAATGTTAAGGTAGGGTTTGGGTCGCGTAACCTGACAAAATACGTCCGTGCAAGGGGTGTGCCGAGGGGAGTGTAGCGACCTTACGTGTACGAAAATACGCTCCGCGAATAAACGTACGGCACACGTAGTTCTGGATCTACCCCATTATTTGTACACTGCACTGCACTCAAGTCATAACATTGTGACTGCAGTTTGTTTGCTTTTAAGTTTACGTGAAATCATTAGCTCTTCCTCTACCTGTGTATTACTCCACTAATGAGACCTGTTCATTATCCTATTCATTTCTGGAGGAGTAAACGATCATGTCAAACAAAAGTATCTTCTGTGTTTACTGTATATTTTTCATTTATGCACAGTACTATGATGTCATGAAAATACTGGGTCCGTAGACATACCAAACATTGTTTACTAATAAAGTAACTATTACTTTGTTTATTTCTATAAAGTCAATCACCGTAATTATTCGTAAACTCCCTATCATTAATGTCTTATACCCCTTACCTCATACCACATTTCTTGTGCATTAAAAAACGTATTGACAGCTAAAAAAAAAAAATAATAATAGCAATCCAATGATCTAAAAGTGGTGAAGAAAAGGCTATGCAAAGTTTTAGTTACATAATGCAGAGTAATTAATCCATGTTGTCATGTGCTTGGCTAACTAATAACCTTCAGCCAGATTCAGACCTTCATGCATGTACCGCATGCAAGTAGGTTTGTCTGTCCACACAGAAGAGGGGAGTGAACCCCCCCTGTAACTCTCCTCTCATTTGCAGTTTTGGTCAATTACACTGCCAGAAGGCAGCCTTAACTGTGTTGTGTAAATCAGCGGTCCGGTTAAACATGCCTAAACTGTAAAATAAATATCTTCCCCCTCTCGCCTTACGTATTTTTGGTGAGCGGAGGGGAAGGCCTGCTCTGTGTGATGGATTGCCTACCATACAGAACTCTGTTCCATATAATAGGAGATCCACTGTGTAACTGTGCTGGGCAGATACACACTTCCATTGGTATGGGATGGTGGTCTTCCACAACCTTGGTCCAGATCCACTACCCACAGGGGTGTTAAATTCTGCATGAGAAAGGAGAGTGAACTCCCCCTGTCACTCCCCTCTCTCAAGCATAAAATGGGTGAAGTCACACTTGCTGATCTGTGTCCGTCAGACCATTGATCCACACGTAAGTGGGATATTCATCCCACACTGTAAAATTTTTAATTATTTTAATTATTTTCTCCATCCACCTTGGAGTGCAGAGGGGGAGCCTGACCCATATCTACTTAAATTCCAACTTACAGAACTAACTTCTGTACGATGGTAGTTACTTTAGTAATGTGCATGCACCCTCCAGTCCTTACAGCCCACTTATGCTCTTTTCAATTAAGTCTTTTTTAATGCTTGTCACAGTATCCCAATCGTTGGCCCATTAGGTTGCTCTAGTTACCATGAGATATGACATCCCAATATAGCTCTACACTTTGGGTATAGGGGTTCCTTCTTACAGAAATTAACTGACTCCTTCCACTGCGCTGTACGAGGGGTCCTGCTGCCACCACTAAACTTCTACACAAATGTAGTTATTTCCTAAGTCTAAGATACAAGATGGAGGCTAATGACCCTCTACTGTATCTTCAGGCCAACATTTAGCAAAGTTAAAATCAAATTTTCTTTAAAATAGTATATTGCCAGATTAATCAAAACAGTCCCAATACAAAAATAAGTACATTTGTAATGATATACTTTGTTGCCACTAATGTAAATAGTCACAATAAATTATGGGGATGTAGTCTGGTCATAATGCTTATAAACAGTCAATTTAATTTTAATTACAGGGTTTAGAGAAATTTACATCTCAAGTTTGATAAAAAAATAAAGTTACACTGTATGCAATTAGATTGTTCATTTTCAGTGTCTCACCTCTTCTTTAAACCAAATAAAGGATTCAATATTATTATTATTAAATTATTAAATATTATTGAATCCTAGCAACACCTGCATTTATACTTTTATAACTTAAAAAGTGTATCTTTAACTTAGATGTATAAGGGTAGATCCAGAACTAAGTACGTTAGCGTATTTACGCCAGCCGGTGACGTAAAAACGCTATTTTGTATGTACTGCGCATGCACGTGGCAGATGTTACGCCACATAACTCTGAACGTATGTATCAGCCATGTATCAACAGCGTAGATACGAACAAAGGGTCGTGACAGCTATACAATACCCATAATTATGCTTCGGAGGCAGGGTGAGGCGTTTAAATCATACAGTATGGGCGTGCTTAGGCTCTTACGTATGTGCAGCCTTTACGTGCGTCAGTAGTTACACTTTGAAAAGTTAAGGTAGGGTTTGGCAAGCGTAAAACGGCCAAAGTACATACGAGCGAGGGGAGTGTCTAGGGGAGTGCATATAAAATATGCTAGCGTAAATACGCTATGCCATGAAACGTAATGGAAACGTAGGTCTGGATCTGGCCCGTTGGGCCTGATCCAGACCTACGCCGATGCACTGTGCTTACTAAAGCACAGCGTATCGGCGTTTACTTACCCTGACACTCTCCCTGTGCTGGCGTATGGCCCCTTCCTTACGCCGGCTGAAGGCTACCCTAACTTCAGCCGGCGTAAGGAAGGGACCATACGCTCGCACAGGAGCATATGGCCGCTTAGCCCGCCCACCCCCCTCATTAA
>WWET01002533.1:186000-209028 GCA_011038615.1 Limnodynastes dumerilii
GCTGCTACGGACGCCCGATCCACGATCGGGCGTTGCCGTAGCGACGCCGGGCAACATCTGCCCAGCGCATGCGCAGATCGGCTGAAGAGCCAATCTTACGCTTACGCCCGCCGTCCTATTAGTCCCATTGTTCTTAAAGTATCAAAACTGCAACAAAAATATAATAGTTTCTTTATGTAATCAAATTTATTTCATGCATTTCATAAACATGTCCTTTCATTAAAAAAGCTGTTCATGACATAAAACAGGATAAGAACTCCAGATATGTTGAATGAAGAAAATAAGAAGAAAGTAGGTGGTGGAATAATAAGAGTTTATTACATTTTTTAGTCTATATTCATCAGGCACTGTGTAATAGCCCAACCAATATCCACAATAAATCATTAATTGGTTTCGATCGGCTCAATTTGATACATCTCCTACGCAGCCACCACACAAAGGTTCACAGATATTATAACTATAATTCTATTAAGCAGAAGAAAAAACACAATTATTTGTTATTACACTTTAGTAAACAGGTGTCTAGTACAACCTATCTCATTAAAAACAGCTAACCTTATGGTTTGTTTGCAAAATCCTGAAATATATCAACAGATGACAGTGCCAATGACATGAGTGACAGATTCTGAAACTCTGTTTATTGGGGCTCTGTGACCTTTGATCTCATTAATATTAATCTGCACAAACAGTTAAAGCATGGGTGGAACGTTAAGAACAATTAGATTATCTTGGGAATTATTTTAGCAATTTATGAATAAATATAATTGAGAATATTATTTCAGCTGACAATAAAATATTTACCGTAATTGCATTCTTGCAGATTTTGTTTTACAGTGAATTAATGATACATTTTCACTAGTGGGGAATTTGGGCCAAAATGATATAGTTTAACATGCTGAAGGTGAAAAATAGGATATTTTCGCAATATCACCTGAAAGTGTTAGTCTTCTTTCCCTTCAATTATAATAATTGCTGCATTTTTCTGGAAAATGTGTATCCAAGTAAACAGGAGAAGTTTATACTAAGTACAGATGATGAAGAGGACAAATAACATAACTAATTAAGGATTATAAACAATGCAATAGTCCAGCATTAAAATTATGGTCTTTTACTGATTAAGTTCCACTGTTCTCAGTATTTCTTACTTATTTCCCTTTACCAATTCTTTTCCACTGGCATTACTCAGAATGATTTTAGTTTTAATGGGAATTATGTGACCTTGCCTTTTGCAGATAATATTGCTATAATCTGCTATAATACCTCTTTTTTTTTTTTCTTAAACTATTAAAAACAGCCAAGCTTTAAAATACAAACTGAAGCTTTAAAATATACTATATCATAAGGGAGAATGCAGTACCTAAAACAAATTATTCGGTCTTATTTTAAGCCATTGTTTACCCCTTTGAATTTTTACCTTTTTGTTGACTATAAATGGAATATAAACCTGGTATTGGTAGGGCTATATTGAAAGCTAGGGGCTCTGATGCATCGGCTGGAAATAGAGAATGTGATAACGTAAGTCAGTGCTAATGAACTAGGAGATATATAACACAAGGTAAGTGGACTGGAACTGATAGCAACACAGGTATACAGATAGAGTCCACGGAGTAACACGGGAATCAGACTTGACTGCAGGTGGCTTGCTATAAGTAGATACCAGATGGAAGCTGAATTACGAGACCGTTAATGGTAAACTAAAGGTACAAAAGTTGACTGCAGGTTGGAGCATTCGGACACCAGGGGCCAGATTTACTAAGCTGCGGGTTTGGAAAGGTGGAGATGACTATAGCATCCAATCAGATTCTAGCTGACCATCTCTAGCATGTAATAGGAAAGTGAGAACTAGAATCCGATTGGTTGCTATGGGCAATATCTCCACTTTTCCAAACCTGCTGCTTAGTAAATCTGGCCCAGATGCTTAACTGTTCTACAAGCTGTAGAATGCAGACAATGGAAGGTTAACCGGTTTGCTAGCTTGAGATTGCAGACACTGGAGGGTTAACTGGTTTGCAAGCTTAAAAATGCAAACACCAGAGGGTCAACTGGTTTGCCAGCTGGAGAATGCAGCCACCACAGGGTTAACTGGTTTAAAAGCTGGAGAGCACACTGGAAACCAGACTGGAAGCAGGTACTGAAGTTTCACAAGGAAAGAAACTACTGAAGCCAAGCAAAGTACTCAGGACACTAGTTGTACTGGCACAGGTGGTACTGTGTCAGAGATTTAAATAGAGTGCACCTCACACCGACTGGGTGACTGAAATATGTGACGGACTGAATCGAACATGATTGCACCAATGGATTGTGCTAAAATGTGTACATATGCTGGTGTCCTGAAGCTGAGACATAGCTGTGTGCAGTAAAGCACTAGGTATATGCAAAAATAGATGTCTGGAGGAAAGTAGCCCGGGCGGACCTGGAACCCTGTCAGATGGCACAATGGCAAAATGTAGCAACACGCTACATGTTATATTCTTGGAAAAGGATGTTTATCATTAGTTTATAAAACTCCTGTAGGCAAATGCACAAACTTGCTAGGTTTATAATAGGACTATCATCTAGGCTAACCTATGCTTTAGAAGTTCACAGCATTAGACATATACTTAGTCTATAATCCTAATATCATAGTTTTCTTTTCTTTTAAATTATGAAAAAAAGATATGAAGCCAGATTTACTAAGCTGCGGGTTTGGAAAAGTGGAGACGTTGCCTATAGCAACCAATCAGATTCTAGCTCTCACTTTCTTTTTACATACTAGAGAATGTCAGCTAAAATCTGATTGGTTGCTATGGGCAACATCTCCACTTTTCCAAACCTTCAGCTTAGTAAATCTGGTCCATAAACTGGATCCAGTATTAATTACAGATTCTGTATGTAAGCCTCTGCAACAGAGGCTAATGTGCAGAATTTTCTATCCTATATTCTGTACGTGCCACTTCACTTGCGCATATTATATACCTTAAGTTTCTGCATGTGGAAAGCCAGCATACAGAATGCAGCATTGTATGTAATGGCTTAGCCATGTCAATACTGTATGTTTTGTATTCCATCTCCAACCCACCATGCATAAGTACACATGCTGTATATGCCCTCCCCACTGTCAGAGAGTGAATTCTACATTAGAATGCAGCATTGATTGGCTGCATTCCAACGCAGAAGTTACAGTATTGCATATGCACACGAACTGACCGTGCATAAGCTCACTGTCAGTATTAATCCTAGATCCAGCCCATCGTGTTTATATTTGAGGTTGCAGCATTTATTACTAATTGAAATAAGCTGAAAAGCATGGCAGTCAAAATAATGATAGCGGGCCTGATTCAAATTTAACAAGAAGATAAGAAGGAACTGATTTGCAATTATATGCACCTGAGTTGCAAGGCAACTCCCTTGACACGCCCTCGTTTTTGTTCCTAACTGACATAAGAAGGCCATAAGCAGCATAATCTATCCATGCATATATCTCTTCTTAAGTAGCAAAACCATGCATGTACTTAGCAAACTGCACCCAGTGGCATAACTAGGGTGGGTTTAGTAGGGCATGTACCCTGGGCGCCGATGGCTTTGGCTTGGAGAGCTCATATCCAACAAAGTCCACTACAGGTGCACAGATGAAAAGAGGATCCGTTCCCTCTCCTCATCTGTGAAAAGGACAGCTGGAGCAGCTGTCATTTTCACTGAAATGAAGAGGGGGCGGAACTTCTTCTCTTCTGTTCAAAAGAAAGAGTAAAACCCTGCTTACCTTATTCTGTGTGAGTCAAGACTGAACACTGAAGGGTGGGATGCCGCACCGCACCGCAGCTGCTCTGACTCAGACTCACACAGAATAAAGCAAGAAGGTTTTTTTTTCTTTTCCGCATGGGGGGGGCGCAGCACATGGAAGGGGTGCATTTTGGGCATTTGCACTGGGTGCCATTTAAGCTAGTTTCGCCACTGACCACACCTTATCTGCCCCATTTAAATGCCTCCTCACACCCACTTTTCTTATCTTCCTTCTTAACTTGTCCCATCATGCCCCTTTTTATTTATCAAGAGTGGAGTTGAGAATCGCTCTTAATGGATCACAGTTCCTATGTACTACGTAGATTGCATACTAAGGGTACTATGCGTGCGCAGTTTAACTGTTCTTAAAAATACACACGGAAAGAGCAGCTGTGTCTTAACTGTGAATTAGTTCCAGCAACTCAGCTCCAGTCATGAACTATTGTAAATAAAGGGATAGCTATACATGCTATTGCAATAATATGCTATTGAGATCTCACTGCCCAGGAGACTACAGAATTCCACTCAATATACACTCCTGCAGATGGTATTACTGAACCAGCTATTCCCACGGTGAGAACCGCACCACATATGCTCTGTTGAGCAAAGTTGCTCTATGTTGGGGCCAGATATACTAAGCTGCGGGATAGAAAAATGGAGATGTTGCCTATAGCAACCAATCAGATTCTAGCTGACATTTTCAAGTATATAATAGGAATGTGAGAGCTAGAATTTGATTGGTTCCCATAAATATTGATTGGTTCCCATAAATATTTGATAGTTATAATTATAAATGATCTGACCTTTAGTTGTTTTATTTTTATAAGGATTTGGCATGAGTTTCTAGAGAGGTTTTGGACAAAATATTGTGCATTTAATTTTCTTGTTTATAAATGTTACTCTAAAAAGACAAATTAATGTTTAACACAATACCACTGAAATTGTTGTTCCATTCCAAATGTCAGGAAAGAGATACTTATTGTGCCATTGTCAACAGCCAGGGAACAAGCTGGAAACCAGAGCTAAAAGGGTCTCTTCAGTGTGCCTAAATAATTAAATAATGAAAATTTCAAACAGTTTAAATTTATTAATAATGACTATGTTAAAAATAAATAAAGCGCCATCAGATTATGTTTGGAAATGGAGCTAGTGACCTGTGGGTCCAAACACTACGGAAGCAGGGAGGGGGATTGTAAGCTTATCCAAATAGTCTACACCTTGTAAAATGCCTCCTTTTTGCCTCCCAAGTAAGTGGTCATTCTTTCCATCCCTGAAACAAACCATATCTACAATATCAGTGGGTGTTAAGCCTTAGCAATAACAGATTTAGCTGCCGCCAGAACGTGGGAAGACTATTTGCGAGTGTCTGTGTCAGGGATAGGGTAATATAAGAGGTAAACCCAAGCATATTTTGGGGGGTAGTGAGTGTAAGAGGACTGCTAGTAGGGTATGGACTACTTTGGGGCATGTCTCCACACCGATGCCCACACCCGGAAAAAGCTGAGGGGAAGATCACCGACAGCCGTTCAGGGGTAAGGTACAAAAGGTGGTAAATTTTGTATGTGTTCTCTTTCATCCTAGTGCAGAAAGAGGATTTAGCAATATTTTGCCGGGCATCTTCCCAGGGTTTATTGTCTTTGGAACAGGGACTCAAATCTTTCTCCCAATCTCTTTCATGTTTGTCCTGAGGGCCTAGATGGGTCTTTAACAGGATAGAGTAGAGAGTAGAAAAGATCCCTTGATGGAGAGGGGGGTGATAAACAAAGATTTTTAAAAGTAGAAGGGGATTAATTACAGGGAGATTTAGTAGGAAGTGTATGATTTGGAAGAAGTGGAATGGGTTTGGGTCAAGACTGGGGAACTTCTGTTGGAGGGTGGGAAAGGTGAGCCATTTATTTCCTTCCTTAAAGTCATCGAACTCCAGGGCATCTATGTAGCATGAAAAGGCTTTAATTTGTCCTTGAGGGTAGGCAGGATTATCCTAGAGGGGTAAAATAGGAGAGGTCAGGGGAGGGGAGGTCTATACATGCCCCATATTGTAGCCGAAAATGCTGTCATAGGTAGTCAAAGCATAGTAGAGGGGGTGCTCTGCCATTGGCCTGTAACTCGCGCAGAGCTGGGGGTCTTTTCCCTCCTTAGGGATTAAAACTCCTCTAATGAGATCTCCTCGTTTAAACAGCTAACTTGATCTGTATGGTTGAGTGTAAGGTTAGAAGGTTAGTGTGGATAAATAAATTATTTATTAGCTCACTTTTAAGATGAGATAATGGGGCAGAGGGCAGGGGAGATGAATTATAAAGGTCTTGATAATAATTCTGGAAAGTTGCGTGTATGTCTTGGGGCTCATGTAGAAGGGGGCCAGTGGGTGATCTAATTGCTAGAATGTTGTGAGCGGATATTTTAAAACAGAGTTTAGATGTTAGGTGTCCATCTGCCTTATCTCCTTTTTTGTTAAGGGATTGATTGAGCCATCTCAATTTATATTTTCTATGTGCTATGTGGAGTGGGCAATCAACTTATATATAGTAAACTCTTTTATGCGCTGATTTTTCTAGTAAAGACACTTTGTTGCAACAAATTTAATAATTTTCTTGTTTAGTAAGGTCTGCTTCCAGTGGTTATATATTATTGTTCTTCATGAGTTTAACACCCTGACTATTTTCATTTTTTTTTTAATTATTTGTTGTTGTGCATAACTTTGCAGTATTGAGTGCAGTTCCATTAAATTATCAATCTAATGTTTTTGGCTTTTGTATTTCAACATAGCCTGGGGAATTTAGAACTGTCTAAAATGTATAATCTTTAGATGGTTTCATTAGGTTCAAGCAAGGCTATTATAGTGTTGGTTGTAAATGTAATGTTTTTACTTTTCTCTGCTATGATTATGTTTAACCAGCTGAAATATCTATTTCACTTAATGAAAGTGGTTAATGTATTCATAGATGGCTCAGGAGGCAAAGAAGGTAATCAGAGTAGTAATAGTTCAAGCTGCTATCCCAGACAAGCTTTAAAACAGTTTTAGAGTTAGAACCACAAAAACAGAAAAGCTTGTAAGTGGCTGGTGGCTTATCATATAGTGGTATGTAACAAATTATCTGACTATTATTTTAAAGATAGAGGACCTGATTTAGAGTTGCGACAGGTCGCAACACGGAATCGGAAAAAACGTTCAATTCAGAGGTGCGTGTTTCTTCAGAAAACAGCAAACGGAGCTATAATTGCTTGGGTGTTAAATTGGTTTGCTGAATGCCTTCTGCCGCCACAGTAGTATATTAAAAAATAAACAACGTGCCCACGGGCATGCTACCGCTAGTAGAACTACTAGTGCAAGCATGCCCATAAATGACAAGGCATGCTTGCTCTAGTAGCACTACTATAGGCAGCATGCCTTGCCCCAAAACTATTAAAAAAAATGCTACACGTGTCCCATATAATAAAACATTTTTAAAGAATGTAAGGGCCCCGTCTCTAGTCCCTATCATAAAAAAATTACAGTGCCCACATAGTAAAATTAAAAAACAGGACATGTGCCCCATAAAAAAATTTAAATTTAAAAAAAACCTTGTCCCCTTCTTTAAAAAAGAAAGAAAAAAAAGTGCCCACATAGTTTAAATGTGTTAAAAAATGTGCCATGTGCCCGTTGTAAAAAAAAATAAAAAATATGCACAAAAAATGCCCATAGAAAATAAGAATAAACATACTTACCTGCTCTGATGGGGGTCCAGTGTTAATCCGGGGCTGGCCTTGGCAAAATAAAAAAAAAACAATACAGAAGACCTGGCACGCCGGACATCCCGGCTCTGATGTGATTAATCTGATTCAGATCTCTGTGTATCTTAGGTACACACGGAGATCTATAATTAGGCATGGAGGAGAGGAGTGCACACCCCTGGCACTCCCCTCCTTCTTATGGAGTTCTGGACATTTAAGTGTCCAGAACCCTATCTTAACTTAACTGCATGGATCTGTGTCCGCATGGATGCAGAGCTATGCAGAACTGCCTCTCCCTACACATGGAACTTAATTAGAATGGCTAAATCTGTCTGTACGGCAGGGTTTAGCCATGTTTAAATTAATTGCCAACCCCTTTCATGGAAGTTCTTCCATACGAAACAAAGTTAAATGATAAAAACTGATTTAATCACCCAGGAGTTAATGAACCCAATTTAAAAAAATCCAATAAATCTCTAATTTATCTAATCTAATATATTTTAAATATAAACCCTTTCCTCCTCCTCTATTCTTAAAGATGCTTAAGTTAGCCCTTTAAGGAAGTGCTTACTTATTATTTTTTTGTATTTTTTATGTTTCTTCTTTTTTTTATTCCTCAAGAGCTTTTTAGCCTTGATTATAGAGACTAATTTAGGTAGAGTGGAAGAAAGGTCAAGAACGAGGGAACTACTGTTTAATGCCATAGGATTAAAAAAAATGCACCAGTAACTAAAAACTTAAAACTGGATATAGAATTAATGCCATTATTAGAAATTAAGGAATAGAAAGGGTATCTAGGAGTTACTGTTTTATGTGACATAAATAAAGCCAAGCAATGTAACAAAGCAATGAGAAAGGCAAGTCAGATGCTTAGCTGCACAGAGAGCATAATTAGCAGCAGAAAAAGAGAAATAGTAATGTCATTTTATAGATCACTAGTAGGACCTCACCTTGAATACTGTGTTTAGTCCTGAAGCCCATATCACCAGAAGGACATACTTATGTTAGGAAGTGGGCAAAAATGGTGTATAGCATGCATCACAACACAAACAAGGAAAGACAAAGGGAAGAAAACATGCATAGTTAAGAGTGAAGGAGGAAAAGAGGCAATACAATACCAACTTTTTGAAAAAATCAAAAAGGTTTAACCAGCTGCAGGACATTTTTTGGAAGACATGAATTAGAATACAAAAGCATGTGTATAAACTGCTGGTGGTATGTTTAGAGGAAATGTGCCAAAAAAAACAAAAACCTACCGCATTAAAAGAATAGTTAATAAGTGGAATAGTCACCCTAAGGTGGTAAATACAAACACAGTAGAACAATTTAAACATGATAAGGATATCCTAAATCTTAAACGACAGTTGAGTAGACTGAATGGGTCTAATGACTCTTATTTGCCATCATATTCTATGTTTCTATATTTTATTTTATTTATATTTGTTTCTATAAGTTTCTATATTTAACACATTAAAAATTCTCTCATGTCCATTTGCAGAGGTTTCAAGACATTTTCCTGTAAACCATCACTATGTTTTCACATGGCCTATTGAAAATAAGTAGAATCTTCATAAGTTGCACCACACTTAAATATTTACACCCTAACTTTTCTAAACACATTCATTATTCACATTTCTGACTTGAGCAGTATATTGTGTGGAACACAAAATCCTACATCTATCCTTGTGCAGTATTTTAGACCTTATTAAGGCCCATAATTCTAAATGTTCTCTTAAGTTTTGACATGCAAGTATTCACTTCAGTCAGATTATATACATTATTGTTTCTCCTTCGACTCTCAAACGTAGCATTGCATTGGATAAAGTCATATTCAATAACAGATATACTTTTTTTTCACAATCCAGAAAACACATAATTAAGTCAGTAGACTTGTAGACAATACAAAAATGAAGTACTAATGAATAATCTTCACTAAAAGTACTTTAATATTAAGATTGATTTTACACAGGTATTATGAAGATCAATAAAAATACTATGGCAAGGAACCAAGATACAAAAGAAAGTTAAACAGATAAAGTTGGTAAACAAATCCAGCTTCTATGAAAAGATTTTTGTTGCAATAGTTTCCAAAAGTAGTCCTAAATATACCAATAACAAAATAAACAACTGTAATTATTTTGTTTTATATTTAATACACATGAAAAAAACTAATATTTTCAGTCAATATTGTTATGGTATTAAAGGTACAATAATGATAAAATAAGCTTAGTATTAATAGTCATATAACACAAGGAACCTAATGTGTTCTACATTTGAAATATCTGCATAGCCCTCAAAGCTTTATGGTTGGAGAAATTGAGTTGTAGAAATGCCAAGTTGCTGGTCAGACTGATTAATAATAAAGTTTCTTCGTGCATGTATTTGCAATTAAAAATGACTCAAGCTTGAAAATAGACTTGATCAAGTGGAGAAGTATAAATAAAAAGTCTCAACTGTTTGGTAAAAAGAATGCATATAAACTAATTTGTATTGTTTTTTGTTTTAGTAACGTTGCTGTTTGATTAGATACTTTTGACATTGAATTTTCTAATTATTTGAAGCCAAATGTACATTATTTATTTATTTCAATTATGCATTTAATGTTTTTGGAAGTGTGTTTTTACACTATATATATATAAAATTAGTAATCAGCTTTCAAAAATGCTATAAATTAACATTTTGGCTACACCGTAATACTATATAATAGTTTTAATATATATATTATTGTAATAGTTATAATATATTTTAGAAGTTTTAATTTTTCTTTTCTATTCTATTCTATTCTATACTAATAGCATATGTATTAGTAGTTTTGATCCACGATAAGAAAATAATGTACAATGTATTTTGACGTTATAACATCTAACAGATGTAGATACATAATTAGGAGTTTTATATGAAAAAAACATATACAAATATATAAAAAATAATATTTATATATTATTATATATTATATCATTCTATATTATTTATATAATTTCATTGTAAAGCTGTATGTATAAATAAGATAAATAGGTATGCAAAAATTGGAACTTGTCAAAGATGCTCTGGGGGCTGTTGTCACGACCCTGACCTCACCTGAGGCTTTCGTGACTTATCTGGGGCTCAAGGGGTTAATCACAACAGCCACCTGGTCTGTTCTACAATGACTAAGGCCCCTTCTCCCACCCCAAATATGACTTATTACCAATGAACTGCCACCACCAAGGCTATTCACAGGAGGCCTTCGGTTCTCCTTTACCCAAATCACACACAGTTATACTTTATCAGAATTATCATCAACCCAGAATGACCTCTTCTGTTACCCGTCAGTAGCGTTTAATAACCGAGCTGGTCTGACACGTGAATCCGTAAGAACACAGAGACATGAACTTATTAATTGATATTTAATATGATAATAATCACAATGCTTAGTTACAGAGAATAACAATATAGACATACAATATGCAAAACAGTTTCTTATAAAATAAACAGGTGAAAACACAGAAAGACTTACACACGAGAACCGTCTTGGCCGGGACAGGCCAGAGATCAGGGTCACCTCTTCTGTTTGGAAGTCCCATGAAGTGAACCGAAGTTATGAATCTATGTTACCTTTTTAAAGACAAAACCTGCTCCTCTTCAGACAGCCCCCACCTTTGTGACACGTGACAGTTTGGGGTCTGGAAAGGATCTTCAGAAATCTAGCTTTTATGACCCCTTTAATAAACTGATCCATTTACAACAGGGCCCTAACCTGACCACCTTCTTCTGCCCCACTACATTCAAGGTATTTCCCCGAATCACCAGCCCCTGGCCAAACAGAGGTCATGCTTTATACAGATATTTAATTTGTACACATAATATTTTATTATATCCTGACAGCTGTCATGACGCTTTCTGAATGGAAACATCTTGCAATAATAATGCCATCACCGCTTTATAGTCAGGGTGTGGTTTGTTGCAAATCAGCTGTTGTAAGTGGCGAATCACACCCATAGGATCCCAAGAAGCATGGATGTCAATCTTATAGATTTTTTTGACTGGGTAACTAAAGTGGTAGATCAAGGGTGGTTGCGTACATTGCTTGTGTAGGCATAAGTTAGGCTTTTGACACTGGGCCACATCACAGACTACTAACTTATATGGAATATTTGTGTTTGTTCATTTCTGGAGACCTTTAAATTGGTGCATGGCATGTGTCACAAAACAGGTTGTGGAATACGTTATTTACTAATCCTAATCAAAGTGCCATTTGTAACAACATAAAAAGTATGTATCGTAGCTAATTCACTTCCATGCTTCACAGACTTTTTATTTTTATACCGCAGTGACATATTTTGTGACCTTGTCTGTTATTTATAAATAAATGCACTTTAGAATATAATTCAACTTATTTTTCTCCTCTCACTTTGTTTGTCTAACTGAAAGCTTAGGAACAATTTACAGTTTCAACTTTTTATATAAATGTGCAATTTTGCTTTAGTGACTATTAAAGGAGATGAGTGCTCACAAATGCACCCTGTTGTTCTCTCCCTATGATTAAAGAACAATTTATATAATTTTGACCAGTATTTACCATGTAGACAAATAATAATACATGCGATGTTCATGTAGATCTTTACACTAATTTTATACTATAAAATAATAAGATCCTTGTGCACCACCCAAAGGAGCCTGATGTCTCAAATGCCTTCTTAACCAGTTTTGTTTATTCTAGACAGATTTGTTCAGATTCGTTTTTGGATATTTGCTTCCATACTTCTATGGTAGGGTTACTTTACATTCCACAGATTGGGCCATATTCAGACCTAATAACGTTTGCAAACATATGCATGACGTGTGCAAGGTGCCATTTTTTTTTATCAATCTGTGCATGGATGTTATGCATTGATCTCATTATGTATGGAGTAGATTTCTGCACAAGCACAACTGTGTACAACAGGGCATGTCAATGCTCTATATATGAGAGAATACGTAATGTGAGTGGGGTGAGGCATTTCAATTTTACAGTATGGGCTGGGCTAGGCACTTCTGCACATAAGCTCACTATGTTTGCACAACAATATGCGCAGAGAAGTTAAGGTAGGGCTATAGGACATGGAAGCCAGTTAAATTTCATCTATCAGAGGGGAGCGTCATTGGAATTAATTTGCCACATAAGTGCAGAATGTTGTTATTCCATGCGTTGTTAAATCACTCTTAAGTCTGAATACGGTCCACTGTTTACATTAGGCACTTGCAGTGACCTATCAATGAGGGTGTTCAAATATAGTATTTAATAACTGGACATGACACAGAATTAAGAGGTTACTAAAGTTATTTGGAATTTAATTTAAAATGTAGATTATAAAAATTTTTAAGGAGAGATTGTATTGAAATGACCTAACTTGTAATTACTTTTAAATGTTGATGGGGGCCACAAAGCATAGCAATTGCAGCAGTGAACAACAAGCAAGAAAAAGTTACTTTATTAGCTCTCTCCAAAATCTTCTGAGATCTGCTCAACGTAACTGGAAAAAAGGCTAAGGCCAGAATTACTAAAGGGTGATTTAAACTCACCCTAAAAAATCTGCTGTGGTTTGCCTGTGATTTTTATTTCCCTGCATTTACTAAGAAGGCAAGTTCCCCTTGTCGATTTTGAAACTGCAGCCATGTGTGATGATTATTTAAGGGTTTATTCACTGTGATTAAGCTTTTAATCGTGGCAACTTAACCCTTAATAAACTGCTACATATTATGCCCCTGATTAAACATAATTTTATAAATGATTAAATGTTTTAAAATGATTAAAAATGTCCTAAAGAAAACTAAAATCCCCTTCTGCATCATTCTATTGACACTTAGCATGCTGCGGCATATAGTACTAGAAGTGCCACTAAGTAATCAATACTGTCCTCTGTGCCACTAAGTAACCAATACTGTCCTCCATGCCAATAAGTAATCAATACTGTCCTCTGTGCCACTAAGTAATCAATACTATCCTCCTTGCCAATAAGAAATTAATACTGTCCTCCGTGCCACTATGTGATCAATACTGTCCTCTGTGCCACTAAGTTATCAATACTGTCCTCTGTGCCACTAAGTAATCAATACTATCCTCTGTGCCGATAAGAAATTAATACTGTCCTCCGTTCCACTAAGTAATCAATACTGTCTTCCGTGCCACTAAGTAATTAATACTGTCCTCCATGCCAACAATAATTTAATTCTGTCCCCAGTTCCAACAATAATTAATAAAGGTCCCCCGATCCAATAATAATGAATGCAGGTCCCACTGCACAAAAATAAATAATTAATGTTGCACAGTGCAATAAAAAATAATTATAGTCCCACTGTACAATAATAAATAATTCTTCTCCTCCAGTACATTTTTTGTGTGAACATTATATTCATAAACAAAATATTTTTTTATAATTTAAGAGTAATACATTTGTTTCATACTTACCGTTCTGTAGTCTTGTAGGTTGTCGGCTTGACATCAATACTTAATGTCTGGTGGCCTGCGCAATGCTCTTTCTTCCTGGCTGTCCTGCCGGTTATGACTCTTGTCACTATTGGGCACCTATTTATACCCTCTAAAGGGAGTTCCCTTCAGCATAATGGGCCTGATCTCAACTTAATAACGACAGCCAATGTATATGGCATGTGTAAGTCTGGCTGTTGGAATGCATTGCACAGAATGCACTGCACATGTGCTCAGCAGATGTTACTTAACATCAGTGTTTTTTTTATAACAAAAAAGGTGCCGGAACTCACATCAACTCAGCGCGACTACACGACCAATCACAAGCCTAGCAGTGCCATCACAAACAGCGTGGACGAAGTATGCATGCATCGGATTCGACACATAAGCAGCCCGCATGCACCGTTTTAATGATTTTGCCGCCAAAACTTTAAAAAATTTTAAAACTGGAAAATCCTTTCGATAAAAGGTGCCGGAACTCTGTGCATTATTATTCATTATTTATAAGGCACCATAAGGTGTCCACAGCACCATAGAAAATACAACAAAATACTGTATAGGCATACAGAGTAGGAAGGGACAGCATAGTACATTATAAAATACATCATAAATATAAAAATATCACAAAATGGAAGGTGTCAAGTTTGGCAGATCAGGGAGGAAGGGATAGAGTGCAGTTAGAGGTTGAGAGGGAGCTGCTAAGCGGGGACAGGATAAAATGGTAGCAGAGGGGGACAAGAGGGTATGAAGTGAGGGGGTAGTAGAAGAGGAGGGAACAACACTAGGATGGAGGGCCCTGCTCCCGTGAGCTAACACATTAAGTGGGAGGAAAGAACTTACAGAAGACATAAGGAGGGGGAGGGGAGAAAGTGGACTGCAGGTGTCAGTGGTGGAGAGGGGAAAGAAAGGAGAAGAAATTATTGATGTAGTATGCAGTAAGGATGTTAAGTGGAGGAGGGGTAGGCTTGCCTGAACAGGTTTTTAGTATCACATGATTACTTGGGAGGAAGGGTTTTACTTATAAGCCCCAACTCCCATGGTAACCCAACTCTGCCTTGAGAAAGACCCCCCCAAGGGGTTGAAACGTGTAGGCTACATATCAAAGGGATCCAATGAGCCCCTACATCAACTATTCAGCAAAAGCACTTTTTTGACAATAATTTGGTTATAAATGTCCATTCTCCTTGTGAGTAGGTTGTGTTACGATCAATAAAGTTAAAGTTTTTACACCATAAAAGCGCTGTCTCCTTTTGATTACATGAACACTGAAAGGGAACAGCTGTGAAAAAAATCTCTGCATGTGACCAAAATACATCAAAGAACAGCTACTAGCATTGACTCCAGGACATCACCTCACTATCAGGTCCTTACACCTTACAATAAGACTGCAAAGCACCTAGCTAACAAACTGAGTGCTGGCAACAGATCACCTCATCTTACAGTAGACATAGAGCTTTCCCTGCAACAGCTATCTCTAAAGACTCAGGAACAGGTCTGTACCCTTGTGCATTTCATACAACTCCTCAACTATTTCACAATGATTGGAAATATTCTGGCATTAGAGATTCACTAATTAACAGTGATCAGCCCACTTAAAAGAACTACTATCTGCTACTCATATGTGACTAATATTTACTTTGTCTCATTACTTTGTTACATTATTATGCTATAATTTATTTTGTCTCAATACTTTGCAACCTGTTAATAACTTTAGGCTCAGAACATTTGGGGACATTTTCTGTGATATACCAAATTACCATTGTGGTTTATAATAGGATAATTGAGAATATTTCTTCGCCACCCTAATAGAGTTGAAGCATAAACTTCTATATACACAATTTATGAAACCCTTATTTTGACTACGTGCCTCTATCTCTTCCCTCCCACTGCAAAATATTATAAAATAATATCAACATTCAGTTTGACATATGTATTTTTATTGTTTTTACTAGTTAATTAAATTGCTGCTTTAAGCACACTAAGAATAGTTTCCAAAATATTCTCAGTTTTCTCTGCAATAATTTATGATAAGGAATATACTGCTAAGTAGAGAGAACTATATAATAATCAATGAATTCTTTGAAACCACATTATGAATGCCCTGCATGCACATATTAGATTTCAGATATCTAAAGAAAATGAGATCTTTAAAATATCCTAGGGTTAGACAAATTGGAAACCATGTGAGCAGCTTAAAGCAACAGTGAAGAAAACATGGTCTCTGGATAATCCTTGAGATGATGCATACCCAGATATTTTTTTTCTCTCTGTGATCTGTGATTCACGGTAATGGTTTCTTGAGTTCTTAAAATTCAAAAACCTCAAATATGTGAAGCTAAGCCTTGTGTTTGTTTTTCTTATTTCTCTACAAAGTTATTAAAAAGAGAAATAAAGTACATTTTATACTAAAGTCTAAAAGGTAGAAAGCAGTAACTGTTGTAATTACATGTCGATCAAGCCCTTCAATAGTTTGCCATGGCCAGATAAAAAAAATTAAGGAATGTGCAGAACATTCGGATGTTCCTGTGGGACCATTGCCCCTATCACTTTTACCTGACTGGAAGGTCTACATTACAATGCAATACCAAGAGCTCCTTCTGAATACTGCCAGAGTAAGACAAAGTCAACCAGTCTTAGATTGCAAAATATCAATACTTGCATCAACAAAAGCAATTTCAATCTAAAAATAAATTTACTAAGAAATTCCTGATTCACAATACCGCACATAAGAGAGCAGGGCATCCCCCTTCTGCTCTCCTACTGCGGATAGTAAATTTGTGACCATGGGCAATCTTAATTATTCTGCATGCATCTTCATTCCGCCCTTAATGTATGATTTAAGATATATATAAGACCCTGGCACTGACCCCCTTGTGGAAGCTGATTTGCGAAGGAAATGCAGCATCAGGCAGCTGATTCCGTTGCTGAAGAATAGGTACTGCACTTTCTGGAGCCTGCCCATAATACATTTTTTTTTTTTACTTAATATCACTGACCTGTCTTGAGCAGAACTATGGTATCCCATTTATGTATTGTTCAGTCCTCAGGGAAGACTAACAGTCTATATTTTCTAGGTATCCTCAGAGAATCACAAGTGATATAGAGTATACAACCTGTGAAGCTATTAAAATGTGTTTGTTAATAATAAACACAACTGTGCTACAAGAAGATCTAGAAAACATGCACTGTTAGTGGTCATTAACCAACAAGTTTGTGAACCCCTGGTCTACTAGAAACAGCATCAGTCTTATAGTTTGCTATTTGGAAGTTTAATGGTTTAAAGAAATTGGGCCAGATCCAGAACAACGCTTGTGAGCGAATTTACGCGTGGCAGAGACGTAAAATCGCCTTTTGGTAAGTACTGCGCATGCGCACCATAGAGAATACGCTCAGTAACGTAGCGTGATTGTGAACTTATGGGCCATTCGCGTATGTGTCACGTAAATACTTACGTGTGGGCGTGCCAATTTTATGTGAGTCCAAAATACGTCTGAATGCCCATACGTACGTGTGTGAATCACTGCGGTTACGTTTGCAAAAATTAAGGTAGGGTTTGAAAAGTGTATCTTGACAAAACACGTACATTCAAAGGGTGTGCCTAGGGGAGTGTATAGAAGGTACGCACACGAAAATATGCTACGCGAGTAAACGTACGGCAAATGTAGTTCTGGATCTACCCCATTATCATAAATCAATAAATTATAGTTATATAAATTTTAGACAAACTTAATACAGTTTGAATGCATATGGTATCATATAAAGTTTTTGCAGTTTTCCAGCTCACATTTTCCATTTTTAAAATGAATTGCTTCTAAATGTGAATTTTGAAAAATCTATATTGTTCTTAAAATACGGAGCCCACATTACACTCAAAGTGTAATGTAAAAATGAATTCATTCTGCATTCCATTAAAGCAAACATAACTTAAGGCAGTATTTCTAATACTCCATATAAAAAACAATGGAGAAAATAAAATAATAATTTGAAGATTTTTTTTTTAAACTTAATATTCTCCATTTATAATAATATTCTCCATTTATTATAATATTCTCCATTTGCAACTTAAAGGCCTAAATATGTTTAAAATTAATTTAAAAAAAAAGTTTAACATTAACATTTCACTTAAAACTTAAAACTTTAACATACTTACAAAAAAAATACCTGTTCACAATGTTTTGTTTTATTTAACAGCTTCCTGGGATTGTGGCCTTTAATCCTCATGGTCATCTGCATTTAAGGTATCCTTAAGTAATTATGACATCCTTGGGTAATGGCGCACCACTATTCAGTGCAATATTATGAAGTATTGAGCACAGAACAACAATGCAGCCTAATACAGCTGCCACATACATGAGAGCTTCTTCAGTGTAGTCTAGTCATATAAAATAATATTTTAAAATGCCAAAACAGAATTTTATGGTTACCCCATCAATTTCTCAAAGTTTTGGGGTTTAGCCTTTATCACCTTGCGCTCACCAGCTTCCCAGTCGCACTAAATGCTCTTTCAGAGTATACAGTGGAGGGTGAACAGCTTAAGTAGAGTATAGCTAATTTGTATCACGTGTCCATCTTAACTTTTTTTCCTTACAATATTGAAATGGGCTTGATGATGTGCAAATTTAGTAATGATTATTCATGTAATCATCCACAATTCTATTGATGTAGAATCTAAATGACTCACGCTAGTATTGTTAGTAAAGTTGGGGATGTCTTTTAAGCCTAACCAGATATCATAATCTTTGACTGTGGTGCACTGTGTTGACTCTCCATCACCAGTACTGGTGTTTGAAAATGATAGCTGTTTCTGACAATATTGTGTAAAAGGAGAGTGAGTAGATAGGGTGCCTGGGAGAAGAGGGGAGAAGTGGGAATAATACAATGTGAACATATAAGACCCTAAAACATCTTCCGAATCTCTAATCCAAGTGTAACTTTAAAATTTTATGTGGTGATTGAAACAAATAACCAATGAACCCTAAGTGCAGATAAAAATATAACAGTGAGGATCCAATAAGCAGATAAAATAAAGTGGATAGTCTTAGCAAACTGGACCTAAAAATATGACAGCTATAGAGTCAAATCTTGATTGATATGTGCAAAACTGCAAGACTTAAAGTGCCAACCTTGTAATAACCGGAACCTTGTGACAAGTGCAAGCATATCTAAATTCTAAAACCTTCTGGAATCGTGGTAACAAGAACAGTGAAAAAACGCAGTAAATACCACCTTATGGTGACAAATGAAAACAAAATAAATCTCTATTTCATAGGACCTTATTTACTAAGATCCTGACTTTTTCCCCCTTATGAATTTGCCAGATTTACTGTTGACAGATCTTCCCTGCCTTTCTTTGGAAATGGATTTTGCTGTGGAGGCTCTAACGCTTGTAACAGTTGCAGCAGCAGCAACTACAAATAAAGGCCACGGTCTGAGTCTTTCCTTTCCACTATGTGTAGCGTGTGGTATGTTAGCAATATGACCTTTCTCTGCAATCACGTTTCCTATAGGACTTTCTAATGACGTTTTGCGCACCAGGGATAACAAGTTAGCCCTTTGGAAGTGCCATTGCTTATGCTTTCCTCTTAAACTTGTACTTTTTGTTACTGGTCAAGTTATTTGATGAAGTACTAGGAAGACTGACAGTCCCAACACCAGTACAACAGGGATGCACCGACTCTGTAGATGGTTGGTCCATGATGGAATTCTTTTAAATAGAATAATAAAATAATCAGCAAAGTAGCAAAGATGCAAAGTGCCCAAGCACGCTGCACAAGGTATGCGTTACAAAAGGAGCCTACAAGAGGCCTGATCCAGACCTACGCTGATGCGCTGTGCTTAGTAAAGCACAGCGTATCGGCGTGCACTCTGCCCGACACTCCCTCTGTGCGAGCGTATTCCCTCGTTTACGCCGACTGAAGGCTACCCTAACTTAAGCCGGCCTAAGCAAGGGAAAATACGCTTGCACAGGAGCGTATGCCCGCTAACCCCTCTCTCCATCCCTCATTAAACTAACTCCCCCCACCCACCTACACTAACCTGAGCGTAGTAACGCTGGGGGACGCCCCCTCCAGCGTTACTACGGCGCTGCTGCAGACGCCCGTTCAACGGACAATCAACGATCGGGCGTTGCCGTAGCTACGTCGGGCAACATCTGCCCGTTGCATGCGCAGATCGGCTTTTAAGCTGCGTCTTAACGCCAGCCAGTGTAGGTCTGGATCAGGCCCAATATGCCTAATAGAGAGGGATTTAAGGACCACAGAATCAACATAAAAACTAAATTTTTTAAAGACAGCAAGGTGCTCAACCACGCTGCAGAACATATGCGTTACAAATTAAAACAAAAGAAGCTTGTAGAGAATTACAGTATTTGAACCCAAACAATATTTGAATCAATATCAAAATGCACTTTATAAATTAATGTGCCAAAGGATTACCAAAATTAATTTGTGCTAACTTTAGATTTAGATTTAATAAATTAATATTGATTATTAATCTATTAGTCTATTTGGTTTAAAAATACTATATTTGATCCTGTTGCCAGCAAAACTGTACCCTACAGAATTGCAAATCATTTAACTACAAGTTAAATTTCTATAGCTTAAAAAAAAACAGAGCAAACAAATATTTTTTGTTGTTTTTATATGTGATTGACCACTGTGCAATACTTGGACAATTGTTATGCTGCTTGATAGCTTACTACACAGAATATATGTGTAATGGCTTTTGAAAAATTATTCACTGTGTGTCCTGTACTACACCTACTGTGTGTGTGTACACTGCATCAAATGTCTTCAGATCAAGACACCTTTTTTTTTAATTCAAAAAAGTACAAAAGATAGCCCTAATAAGGGCTTTTGGTTTCTTTTACAGCACAGAGCTATACACCAGCACACTAGTGGATAGGTATATAATTGTGACGCTGGTAGAGCTACAACAGAACAACACTTTCACTACCAATCTCCAATCTAAAATGGCACCAAAATCACGAGGGAGTGCCTTTTAAAGACCGCAAGGTGCCCAACCACGCTCCAGAATATGCAAGAACTGTGTTCCTGAACAGTGCAATTTACAAAGCAGGTGAAAATTAACATGGGATTTCAAGCTGAAAAATCCAAAACTTTGAGATCCAACATTTCCACCAAAATGGCGTTTTGCCTCGATTTGGAATCCAAATTTGGCGGGAAGATCTTAGCCATGGCTTGGTTCACCCTGGACCCCAAAGTTCAAAAGTGTTGGATTTCACGGAATCCGAACCTCTCATCTCTACATATAACCTGAATGTTCATAAAATAAAAAAATGTTTTCAATTGTATCAGAGCTACTTGTGTACCATCAACTGCCCCAATAACATTAGGGAACCCAGCTATGTGATGGAATTTCTGTTTGATTGGCAACATACCCTTATCATTCAGGGCAAATGGATAAACATTCTACAAATAAATGCCCTCAATACCTGCGTTAGAACATGACTAAAGAAGGACTGGGACATTCCCATAAAACTTCCCCCTCCCCACAGGAAGCATCCACTAGAGCATAAATATAGCACTGCCAACAATTTAGCTAGCGGTGATATTGCTGTGCAAATGTTATGTCTCATCTCAAGGTCAAGGCACAAGCTGCAGAGTTTCTATGATGATGTGAGGTGGTAGACGATAAACATCAGGGCCAGCGGTGCAGATACGGTGCATCCCGGGGCCATGCTGGATAGGCGCCGGTCATCTCCCCGCTCCCCGCTATTGAGACTGGCTGCGCTCATACAGGAGGTTCCTTGTACAACTTGTATGTGTTGAACATGTATTTGTAGGAGGAAAAGAGAAAGCGCGTGCTGCGGAGGAGGAAGGAAAGCGAGACAAAGGGGAGAAAAAGGGGAGAGGCTGGAGGTACATGGTGGGGAATACTGAGGGGGACTGGAGGTACATGGTGGGAATTACTGAGGGGGGCTGGAGGCACATGATGGGAGATACTGAGGGGGGTGGGGGCTGGATACTTTGCAGGACACCCATACACAAACCCTGGCAACGCAGGGACCGCCCCCCCAGCGACGCTGGGACCGCCCCCGCGACGTAGGGACTTCCCCCCAGCGATGCAGGGACCGCTCCCCGGCGACTCAGGGACCACCTCTATGCTTTTTACTTTTCTCCCAGAAATGATTTTTCAAAAGTAAGCAACCATGGTTGCATGTGATAAGGATATGTTGGAGTGCGCAACCTGGACAAGCATACGCTTACAGTTCTATAATATAGAGACGGAGAAGAGGAAAACTAAAATTCTATATATTTTACATGTATATACGCACACCACTCACTATTAATCAGTAGCGGGAGAGTCTGCACACCAAGTAACTTGAATATACACATAAAAATGATAATAATAAATGTTATGATGCGTGTTGCACACCTTGAAAAAGAGTCAGCTAGACTTGATACGCCTTGGTGATTTAGGGGGTGGTATCTTTGTCCTCACTGGAATAACTCATTGGTTTCTTTTCTCTCACCCACCTGGTTTGTTAATATAAGGGGCCCCAGTTATTGACTACCGAAGGTTCAGGGTGTTTTATATCTGTGAGAATAGGATCTAAGTGTGACCACGGGAGGCAGGGGATTTCATATCTCCAGAAAGACATAAATACATTAGAGACTGTGCAAAGAAGAGCAACTAAAATGATCCATGCCTTTTGTAACAAATCATACCAAGAAAGGCTAGAGGAACATGTATAGCTTGGAGCAGAGAAGGGAGAGGGGGACATGATAGCAGCTTTCAAATACATCAAGGGTTGTTACCAGCTACAGGAGGGTACCATTTTTCAAAAGAAAAGGTGTAATAGAACACGAGGGCATGAATATAAACTGGAGGGTGGTAGATTCAAAGGAAATGTGCAGAAAAATTATTTCACTGAAAGGGTGATAGATAAGTGGAATATCCTCCAATCTGAAGTGGTTGAGGCCCATACAGTAGAACAATTGAAACATGCTTGGGATAAATATAAGGGTATCCTAAATTGTAAGCCAAATTGAGGGTAAATAGGGTCTAGGGTCAGTATAGTTTTGCATAAACAAATTGCATACTAGATGGGCCATGTGGCTCTTATCTGCCGTCACTTTCTATGTTTCTAT
>WWET01002533.1:216567-237041 GCA_011038615.1 Limnodynastes dumerilii
GAAAGATGGAACAATCTAAGAATTCGTAAAGTTCCGGAGTCGGTGGGAGGCCAGGATATTCAATCATTTCTTATATGGTTGTTTGAATATCTGGTTCCTGAACTCAAAGGTCAACAAATCCATCTTGAACGAGCTCACCGGGCACTCCGTCCCAAGCTATCGGACAGTGAACCCCCCAGGGATGTCATTCTCAAGTTTCTATCCTTTAAAACAAAGGAACCTACATAATTTTTGAGAACTGTAAACTCCAAATTTATCAAGACCTGGCCCCATCTACAATCGCTAAACGCCGCGATCTGAGAAGCATTACCGTCCCCCTGCAGGAAAATGGATACAAATACAAATGGGGCTTTCCTTTTCGTCTAGTGGTGGATGTCAATGGCAAACAACACAGTATCAAGACCCCCGACGAAGGGCGTATCTTACCGCGAAAACTTCAATTAGCCCCGTCTTCAGAGGACTCTGGGAGACCCCCGTCGAACCCTCAAGCTGACAGTGGACTCTAGTGTCAGGAGTGATGTATCAGATGTGCTTTTTCTCTCTTTCTTTCCTTTTATTTTATTTAATTTTATTATGTTTCATTTATTAATATACATTATAATTCTGTGAGGGGGCGAGCACGGGATACTTTGTTTAAAGTTCAGGGTGGGTGGGAATAGAACAGTATAACTGCTCTAAGATAAGGCTTGTGTTTGAACCTTGAATTCCGCCCAACCCATTGCTTCTTCGACAGCCCCCCCCCTCCCCTTAGTAGCACTGCAGGTTTTTATGTTTTCAAGTTCTTGTTCCCTTGTGCTAGTTGTAATCACTATTATAAATTCATTCTAGTTGGAGCTCTGGGTGTGCTCGGCCCCTTGAATCCCAAGGTCCAACCCCAAACCACCCCCTACTGCGCATGCGTAGTAACATTATTTACACTGTTGACGTTGAATTTACACACGGAAGTCCATTAGGCACGTACTTGTGAATCGCACTTGGGGACATACGTGCGGAGGGTCATGGTTAAAATCCATACGGGCAAAGTAACGTGAAAGTAGGTGGGGGGAAGCATTTAGATGCCCATTTGAATGCACATTCAGTTAGACACGCATGTATGGAAGTATTATATGCCTGTAAATGCACATGTATAGATAGAGGTGCTCTATGGACTCGTAAGTCACAGAAAACCCATCCGTCCGAGTGGAGTGTCGTAATGTTTGTGCATATAATCATGTACCTTTAACAGACGGATCTCTGAATATGGCCCAGAACGTTTTTGCTAAATTTGTATGTGTAATTTAATGGCCACATTTGTCATATATGTGACTTAAACCTTTACCATTAACCCTTGATTCTGTATTCATTTTAAAATGTAAAAATACCTTTTAGCCAAGAGAAAAATATGTTTTATGTTTATATTAAATGCTAAAGAGAATAATTATTTCACCTAAAAGACATTAATCACATTTTTTTTATAAATATTACATAAAGATACAAACACAAATATACTTTAGCAGTAAAATATCTATTTATTTTTTTAACTTTTTTTTACTATTTTTTTTATTGTTTTATTCAAATTCAGAATAAAGAAAATAAGACAACAAAAAAAAAAAGAAAATACATTATTGTCTATATACTGTTCTGATTACTATGATGTAGGCCGATATTAATGTAATATTGGATAATATGTAAGAATGCAATAAAGGATGGCGCCAAAGAGTGCAGCAATCAATAAGAGGTTTCTGTCAATGAAGAAAGAGAAGACATCAAAAGTACCATAGGTAACATAATAAGCTGCAAGTGAAAATACTTTTCATTACTAATCCACCTTTACAAACACAGAATGGAAGTTGCTCAGTGAATTTATAGGTAAATGTAAACAGGTGCATGAGAGGCAGGGGTTAATCTGCTAGCCAAAGAAACAAAGGGAAAAATATCCCCAGCACACTGCCATAAACCAGTAACAGACTAGACTGTTCTATCTGTAAAATAAAACATAGAAATATCCGTTACACATATTTGCGCAAATATGCAATAGTATAGTCTGTTACTGGTTTATGGCAGTGTGCTGGGGCTAATCCTCCTTTAGCAATACAATTTTTTTGCTAATTATAAAAGTAATAAAAGTGCCTATATTATCTAGGAAAGCAAGATGGGAGAAGCAAACAAGGTCCATCAGATTTACTTGTAAAATCATCTCTTAATACACTTACTAGGTACTACCTCAGAGGAAATAGGAAGTGGGATATAAGAAGTAGAAGGGGTGGCAGAAGATGATGCCACAGAGTGAGAGGAAGAATAGACTAGAAAAGATGCACAAATGGCTGGTGCAGTGGTAGATGGTGCAGTGGTGGATGGTGCAGAGGTGGATGAATCAGTGGCGAATTGTGCAGTGGTGGATGGTGCAGAGAGGAATGGTGCAGTGTTGCATGATGCAGTGTCGGATGGTGCAGTGGTGGATGGTGCAGAGGCAGATGGTGCAGATTCCAATGGTGCAGTGGCAGATGGTGCAGTGGCGGATTGTGCAAAGGCGGATTATACTGCCTGGAGAATTTGAAATCTTGTATAACATAAATAAAATAATAAGATTAGTTGTGTGCTATTTATTTATCTGAAAAAAGTTAAATCACATATAAAAAAAATTCACATTCAAAACAGTTTAACACAGTTATTTTGTTGTTTGCGTATTTGAATTTGATGATGCAGTTTGTTCCGCAGGAAGTTCCGGCTGGCAGCAGTGTATATCACTCCAGTACTGCTGGAGCTTGGCCACGCTCTTCTCTCTCCCCATTATTCCCCATTACAAGCAGATTTATAGTGTTATCTAGTGTTATCTATGTGTGTTGTAGTTAATTGAATGGATGACAACCACTGTCTGGAAAGAATGGTCATAAATTATAGTCTGATTAGGTGTCAATGCCTTGGATAAGACCTGGTCATGACAATATCAGTTGTATTGCTATTCTGTCTTTCAGTAGCTTGTGGAGTGTATTGATAACAAATCTGTTTGTAGCACGTGCAGGTATTGGTCAATATAATTTTGGAAACGAGAACAATTCTTAATATAGTAGTGACATGTGCAGGGTGCAGTCTTAATGTTGATGAGGAATGTGCGCAGAGTAGATGTCAAATGAAGTTTAAGTTGTGCTAGGGTGGTTTTGGCTGAAATTGTGATCATTAGAGAAATGCAAAAAAATAAATAAAATGCACTTATCACAAAGTAAATAAAACTTCTGTAAACATCAATTGTATCATTTTTTTTAAAAAGGAATATAACATGGTTTGTTGCATTTGTTGGTTGATTTTTAACTTATAAAGTACGTGGAAATATTTAAGCTTTAGATTTCATATGCCATGAGGATACATGATTAGACATGACCTCTAGCAATTGTATTATTGTATCTGAAGCACACGGCCAGTCGAGCTCAGATGTGCAGTTGCGGGGGCCATGCCCAGCCAGCTCATTGACTATGTGCCTAAACTCACACATACCCTTGAAACGCCCTTCAGTATGCAAGCTGACATGGCACCATTTTCGGTTTTGATAGGTAGCATATGTGACCTCGATCTCTGACCTCCTCCTAATATACCTCCATCAATCATGCCAACAATAGTGCCCTCAACAAATTATTTCTAAAGAGACTGCCTTCTGAAATAAATGTGCCATACTGGACCATTGCCCCTTCAAGATTCTGGACCATTACCCCTTCAAGTGAAAGAGGTAACATTTAATGTTACATCCTGAATGCCTGACTAAATAATTGCACCAATGAAGAATTATAGAACCCCCTAAGACACAGAGAGTAAGCGCGAGTAGATTGTATACTCTAGCCCACAGAAAGCAAGTGTGCATAGATGGTAAAGTTCAAGCATGCAAGAAACAATACAGGGAGATGTAAACCCCTAGACATGCAGAGAATAAGTACAAGGTGATAGTAATACTCCAGCATACAAGAAACCGGTTTTCAACACATGGAACGCTGGAGTACAGTGTGTTGGAGCTAGTGCATTATTTTTATTATTATTATTAATAACGCTTATTTATATAGCATCGCTTTACAGAGAGCATCAGACATTTACATCAGTCCCTGCCCCAATGGAGCTACATACTAAGTTCCCTAACACATACATACATCCACACACACTAGGGTGAATTTAGTCAGCAGCCAAATAATCAGTATGAGTTTGGCAGACTTCTGTACTAAACACACAGGGATCCATACACTCAGAGGGCAGGGCAAGGATGGGAAGACAGGGTAAGAGGTAGGAGAAAACACACATGAGCAACCAATACAAACAAGGCAGACCAAAAAACACCAGGTATCAGAGCAGACCAACGCAGGAGACCAATGCTAAATGCAGCAACATAGAAATTATGCTGATGTGATGGTGGCCCAGGGATGATGGTATGGGCACAGTTGGTGTTAGGTTAAGGGGTTGGTTACCTTTAGGTAGCATGGACTCCCTCCGGATCCTTTCTCTGCATGGACTCAGACTATTAGGACCCACACCACAGCAGAGAGGCAAGAGATTTCCCAGCAGTACTCAGACAGAGGGACAGCAGATTTACACCATAAGGCTTAAATTATAGAGTTGTATTAATGTTATCCTGGCTATAGGAATGGCAATGACTGTAGCCTTTGTTTCAAAGTGACAACCAGATAAAGAACAATTCACAGTGCTGAATTATATGCATCAATCATGAATATAGTACAACAGATATAAATATAAACAATGCAGCAGTAATACATATAGGTAACTCTCTCAATAATATTTATAATTACTTTACTAATTAATATAGTATTGAGTTGTTGGGGGCCCCTTCTGGAGAATTGTGCACATATAAAGTGTTGAGCTGTGGAAAGTGATGCAGTGTTTTCCTGTCACAGTTGCTTTTACATCAAGGAGCTTAAATGTTCAGTGTGTAGTTTCTGCAGGTTTTTGGTAACTCTCATCAGGGAAGGATTCCTTTGTTTGCACACAACAGATAAGGTATAGTCTCTGGTCTCTAAGCTTTCCTTTCCTTTCTCTCTTTCTCTCTTTCTCTCTGTTTACTCTGGTCATAAATCATCCATCAGCTCTGCAATCTCTCTCTCTCTTGGCAGCTTTTTCCCAGGCTTGAACAAACACCAACACACACTTCCTGTCTCCCCTTTCCTCCCCAATGTCCTGAAGCATGCTGGGATCTGTAGTTTTCACTGTATCTCCCACCAACATTGCTCCCAGCAGTCCTAGTATCTTTTAAAGGTGTATTCCACTTTAGTGGGCTATCACACTTACAGCTATTTACCAAGTACATCTTCCAATCAGGTCCCAGGCCTAGACACACCTAAAAGTTGATTGGAGGATGGCAATAACACGGAATGAAAAGCAGATTTACATGCCACCTTGGCCTGACTGACAGCATGTAACACAGGGTTGCCGACTCTCCCGGAATGTCCGGGAGACTCCCGAAATTCGGGCAGTACTCCCGGTATCCCGGGAGAGCCAGCAAATCTCCCGCAAGTGACTTGAGGCCCGTGGTTTCACTAAAACCACGGCCTCAAATCCTGCCCCCCTGCCTAGCAACACTAGTATACTAGTGTTGCTAGGCACAGGAAGGGACTTGATGACGCAATTTGCGGCATCAAGCCCCGTCCCGACCCCTAATTTAAGTAAAAACGGGGCCGTATGAGCCAGGGGGCGGAGCCTAATGACGCGCTTTGCATAAATTGCGTCATTAAGCCCCGCCCCCCGCATGCGGTGCAAGCTTCTCTCCGGAATCTCCCGGAGAGAAGCTGCAAAAAGTCGGCAACCATGATGTAACATTGCCTTGAGGCACATACCTTCAAAAGGACTGATTGTATGGATTACTTTAAGGTGGCTGTGACTTATTGTAGTGTGTATTTGCTGAAAGGAACTGAACTGAAAGAAATGCCAACTCCCCCCTCCCCATGTCTTCAGGAGAGCTGGTCACATGGGGGCTGATTCAGAGATGCGATTGCGAAAAGATCGCAAATATACGCATCTAATGTTAAGATCCTAGCAGATTCCAGCCCACTGCATAAAGAGTCACTCCCCTTGCAAACAGCGGTGGATCTTAAACTTAGACCACCATTGACTAGCCCTAACTCTACGCTGTCATTTGGGATCTTAAGTGACGTGGTAGCGTTCATTTAAGATCCTAAGTGTCTGCCCGCGCCCACTTTCCCTCATTTCCCTGCCTCCCCCCGCCCATTTCCATGCAAATCCTTAAGATCTTAAAGATTTGCAGCACTTAAGATCTTAAGTGCTTATGTGCGATTCAAACGTACGCTCTTAGCGAATTTACGCTCCTAACCGCTATGTAGACGGCGTTGCACTATTACTACGCATGCGCAGTTTTGCGAATTTTCTAGGATCTTAAATATACGCTCCTAAGTGCCGTGAAAATCGTATCTCTGAATCAGGCCCATGGTTCTGACATCAGCAAAGGTGTAGCAAAAGATGAGATAAAAAGAAAAAAGGAATAATAGGTTTTTGTAGGCCTGAGTATTAAGTCCTCTCCTCTTGACTTGACATTCCTAGTTAGCACTGGTACATATAACCAGCCCTAATAGACTGTATGCATTTCGGCTGCTAGGGAACAGATGCACCGGTAATTTATGACAGCTAAATTATTAAAACTGTATTTACTAACTGTAGTAAAATTACTAGATGCATACCATATACATAATATTAATGTCAAATTTTCCTTCTTAAAAAGGAAAATACACACAGGAAGTTAGGGAAGCCCTAGGGAACTCTTAAGTGCTTTAGATTTGTAAAATAAGGGGGAAGTGGTGTTGGAGGGAGCTTTAAATTAGGTGTGGATACACGCGCATCCGCACCTACTTATCTCCTTCGGACCTGTGAATGAGGTTCCTTACGATTAGCACAAAATCTTAGCATGGCACACAAACATTAGGTGTAACAAATATACAAATATACCACAATAATATATGTTAATATATTTTAGATTTTGTTTTCTTTTTTTAAAATATTATTTTAAGTATTAATATTATGATTGTGTTCAATTACATCACATAAGTAATTGTTTTTTGATTGCAGGGAAGGAAATGCCCACTTTTTGGTAATCTACTTATGCACTGGTGCCACATTACCAGGAAGAATCTTGAGCTACTTGATCCAGAGTTATATCCCAGTACTAATTCCAATGGCCGGATAGGACAGGAAGTAGATGCGCTTCTGCTAAGTGGGAGGGATATATATTCAAATTGCACAATAAGGGCAGGTTTTAACCCTTATGTACTGTATCTTCCCTATTTTATTTGGCCCACCCATTGTCTGTATAGGAGGTTGGGAGCTGCAGGGATTCAGCAATTTATCTCCACTACCGCCGCACTTGGAGCTGTGAGCGCAGCTGCGGTGGAGTTCTAGATCCAGTTCTTTGTCTTTACTACTTATCAAATGTTTCTATTTCTAATATGTATTTTTAGTGTGGCTAAAATGGCTGTAAAATACTACTGAAATATATTTTTTGGTTAGATATGTAACATGAAAGTTATAAGAATGTAAATTATTTTTTGTTCTGACCTTTAAAGAAAAAGTTTCACTATTGACACCAAACATACTTTTTCAAAATTATTACATCTACTTAAATAATAGTACTTTGATAATATTACTTTGCACTGAATTTACGAGTCAGTTGCAATGCAAGGGAAAAAAAAAGCTGTTAAACAGGACAGCTGAAAATAAGACTGTCTACTATATCTGAAAAGTTCACAATGTGAATTATCACCTAAAATATGTACTAAAACCAATGAACAGACATTTTTTAATAAGAATTTGAGGTTTATTGTTATTTTGACTTCAGAAGCTAAACTACTGGATTTCCATTGTTGCAAAAAAAAATAGCAAAAATTATAGAGCATTTAGAAAAAAAATTATATTTAAATATACTACCAGGGACAATCAAACTTATTATTGATTAAAAAAAATCCCCTTTACTGCATTTCTTGGTATTGTATTTCACTTGCTAATAAAGTAAAAGCTAGCAAAATTTGTGCACCACTAAATTTGTATGTTTAACTATTTTTCTCATAGATGTTTATCATAAACATAAAAAAGTGAATGCTAGAACCCAATGCATTTATATTGTGCTTCATTATTATTATTATTATTATTATTATTATCATTACTAGTCTAAAACCCGTCATAAAGATGGGAAAAATATTGCCCATTCATGTATCATTGTCGGAATAGGGTCAACTGGACCAGTAACCACATCCCAAAATAATAAACAAAAATCCAAAGTAAAATAGCTTTTTTATATAGTATTTAAATTATATTGAATCCTTGTACAGAGGATCTTTTAAATAATGCAAAGAATGTTGATTTTAACCTAAGATTTCTGTATGGGTAAAAGTAAAAAAAATGTCCAGGTAATACTGTTTGTTTGAAAGCAGTCTGGGATGAGCAGCTGACTGGAGATCTGGTTTCACAGAAGCTATTTTGGAAGCTTTAAGGGGGACCTCATGTGAGTTAGCTCTCAATTTAAAAACACATGATTTATGACTCCATATAGGAACTTTCACTGTTTACAGTTAGTACCACCAAGGGCATCGGAACAGGGGGAGGCAACGGGAACCCTTGTAAGCGAGGGATGCGGCGCCAGGCCGATCATCCTCCGCTATGAAGACTGCACAGCTCATTGCTGGCGTGACCTCAGGTCATGTCAGCGTCATAAAGAGCAGAGAGGGAGTGCCGCCGATGAGCACAGTAAGAGGAAGAAGGTAAGGTAAGTAAAACAGGGGGATTATTGGAACGTTGGGAGGCTGAGTCAAGACATGAGGAGATTATTTGGAGGCTGGGGAGGTATGAGGGGATTATTTGGAGGCTGAGGGGAAACATGAGGGGGATTATTTGGAGGCTGAGGGGAGACATAACGGGGAATATTTGGAGGCTGAGGGGAGACATGAGGGTAATTATTTGGAGACTGAGGGGAGACATGAGGGGGATTATTTAGAGACTGGGGAGACAAGAGGGGATTATTTGGAGGCTGGAGAGATATGAGGGGATTATTGGAAGCTGGAGAGACATGATGGGGATTATTGGAAGCTGGAGAGACATGAGGAGGATTAGTGGGAGATGGGGAGACATGAGGGGGATTATTTGTAGGCTGAGGGGAGACATGAGGGGGATTATTGGAAGCTGGTGATACATGAGGGGGATTATCAGAAGCTGGAGAGACATGAGGAGATTGTTGGAAGCTGGGGATACATGAGGAGGATTATTGGGAGGCTGAAGAGACATGAGGGGGATTATTGGTAGCTGAGGAGACATGAGGGGGTTATTGGAAGCTGGAGAGACAAGATGGGGATTTTTGGCAGCTGGGTAGACATGAGGGGGGTTATTGGAAACTGAGGAGACATGAGGGGGTTATTAGAACCCTGGAGACAACACATGTATTGAAAGACCTGGGTGACGATTTCTATGGACACTGACAACATGGCTCTTGTGTACCAGCTGTTTTCTTGGGTTGCCATGATTGCTGATGCCATTTGGACATCACTTTCTGATATTGATGGGCTTTTGACCAGCAGCTGTGATGCAGACATGCTCGCATGCGGAGTGTAGTAGTTATAGATATTAAGATTTGTATAAAAACTTCAAAATATGTGCAAAGACATCCCTAAATACAAATGTAATGCAGATAATTAATGTAAAAAAATAAAAATAAATTATGACTACTTAGTTCCAGCTTATCAATGTATACTGTATGTCTGCTACGCGGCGGCACAAATACACTTAATACATAACAGGGGGGGCGCACCAAGATGAGATGGGGCGCCAGTGGGAGGGCTAAATTCTCACCCCCGCAAAAAAAAAAAAATTGTGATGCCCCACCACAGCTAAAAATATTTGAAAGTGGCTGGTGGCTTACCATATATTTGTAAATGTTTGTAACAATTGTTTTTGCATTTAATTTTATATATTGAATTGTATAGTCAGTTTCTGATTAATGGCATTGTTACTGGGGCATTTTCTTTCCTTTCCTTTTGTTGTTATTCGCAAGATACATTTCATTTCTTAAAAGAGCCTTTTTGTACTGCTATTACTGGATCTAGGCTGCTGCAAAATGGTTGTTTTCCATTCAGGAGGAGCGGAAACCGACCATGTTTTCTATTGATACATGTGCACTTTTAATGTAAATTTGAATCCTTCAGAGATGACCTAGCAAAAAAACACTACTTAACTCTAATTCTCTTGCACATTTTAAATTGTGTGTTCACTGTAGTACAACATGATTTTGCACTGGATCAATCCAAGTATGTCTATGTGCTGTTCCTTTGATTTCCTTGCAAGCTTGAAACACCCATTTTCTTGCTGAAATTGATATGTTCTATCAGTTTATTAAGTTATAAAGCAAGCCTAGCCAATGTGTAACTCTCCAGGTGTTGTGAAATTACGAGTCCCAGCATATTTTGCTTGCTTAAGTAAAGCTGATACCTGAAAAAGCATTTTGGGCCACGTAGTTTTACAGCACCTGGAGAGTCACAGGTCAGCCAGGCCTGTTATAAAGCAAAAAGGAACTGGTCAAATGGGAAAAAATCCATGTTGTACTTGGAAGGTGGGACATGTTCTAGATTTAATTTTTCATTTACTGTATGTGTAAATGAAATTGAAAAACAACAACTGAATTTTCACTGCAAAACAACATTGTTTGACCTTTATCTATAGGAGAAAAAGAAAAAAAAACTAGACAGACATATAAATATCTTTATGAATATTAATGCAATTTTTAAAACTGATTTAAAATCAATTTTAAAATGGTATAAAATTTTAAGAGAGGTGTAATGTTTTTGTTTGAATAACTTCCTAAGATACATTCCTATAATATTTTGTCATAAAATATGCCTACCAAAATAAATGTTGCTATAAAGGACACTAACATTGTTGCTATCTTCCTTAAGATTGTTATTTCATTTTTTATTTGCTATCTTCCTTGATATTGTTACTTTATTTTTCATTTGAAAAACCCTGGTTAGAGCAGTAATAGCTAAATATATTTTGCGCTGACTGCAATTGGCACTACTATGAATGTTACATTTCATTCAACAGCTGGTAACACTATTTCTAATCCTGAAAAAAGGTATAAGTACCATGCATTAGTTGTTCATTATCTTCTTTGTCTCTTCAGCAGATGTTAATGTTTTATGTTGCTCTACCTAGCAAAACAAAACATGACACAATCAGTGTAGCACAACAAAACATGATGTAATAAACCAAAATAAATCCTAGTAATAAAACTAATATTTAATTATGTAAAATTCAAACAGAACACCACTTTGGATTTTACAATATAATTATAATTTTGTTGTACATTTTATTATTAAAAAAATAAAATAAAAAAACACCACAGAAGAGGTAGCACTGTATTATTTGACTAATTCCCTTAAAAAGACATAGAACTATTTAGTAAAAGTGTCAATTACAATGATTCATTGAATTACTGATTTTAACAGCAGATGACCCAGTTATAAGAAGTAATGATTGGATTGGACCAATTTATTGGAAAGTTTATGTATATAGAAACTTAGAAAGGGATGGCAAATAAGAACCACATTGCTTATCCAGTCTGCCCGGTATGTTAGTTAATATTATACTGGGCCTAGAACAGAGGTGGGCTGGCCCGGGGGATAGGGTGCCATGTGTCCCCTGGACCGCGCCACCATCAGCAGTTTTAGGGCCACCTCTCGGCATTGTGTGAGTGACAGTTTGGGCACTGTGTGAAGCAGTCATTTCTTAGGTACGTATCTTTAGTAAAGGCCCTACTGCACATGTGTAGTAGGTCCTTTATGCAATCTACGTACCAGTTTGTGCCTCTTTAAAGACCGCCCACAGTATTTTAGGTAAAAAAGGCGAAATGCTGCCTCGGGGAGGGATTAGGTAAAAGTGGGAGGGGGGAGGTATTTAGATTAGTCGTGGAAGGTGGGAAAGGCGGGTAGCAGCAATGTCCTTGCAGACATTGCACGGATAGTTAAGGTAGACCTATGGCACTCGTAAGTGCCGTAAGGTACCTAAAAAAGGGGACAGGATGGGTGAGATAGGTGCAGGTCTTTCCGCACTTAACTCACACTGGATCTGTGAATCCGGCCCTAAGCCTTTAAGTCTGAATCAAGTCCAAAGTTCTTTTGAGCAATACTAAAAAAAACTTTCAAAGCTGAAAGTGGGCAAATCAATGAAGCCAGAAGGGATACATCCTAGGACACTAACAGAGCTTAGAGAAGTGCTGGCAAAACCATTAACGGAATTATTCAACCAGTCACTAATAACTGAGATGATTCCAGAGGACTGGAAAATAGCAAATGTTGCCCCTCTGCATAAAAGTGTCAGTAGGGAAGATGCAGCAAACTACCAACCAGTGAGTCTAACATCAATAGTAGGAAAATTATTGGAAATACTGTTAAAGGAACAAATTATATAGTATCTTAAATCCAGTAACTTACAGGATCCCAAACAGCATGGATTCATTGGGGGAAGATCATGTCCAACATATCTTATTGAATTTTTTGACTGGGTAATTAAAGTATTAGATAAAAGGGAGCTGTAGACATAGCTTATCTAGATTTTAGTATGGCTTTTGACACTGTCCCACATTGCAGACTGTTAAATAAGCTGGAAACTTTGGAATTGGACTTAAAGATAGTTGCATAAATACGATCTTGGTTACAGGATAGATAACAGAGGGTTTTAGTAAATGGTGTCCCTTCTGCAGCTGTTAAGGTAACCAGTGGAGTATCCCAGGGTTCTGTTCATGGACCAGTGCTATTTAATATATTTATAGGTGATATTGACTGTGGTATTGATGAGAAAATATGCCTTCTCGCAGATGGCACAAAGATATGTAAAAGGGTAGACAAGCCAGGAGGGGTACAAAAATTAGGGATGATCTAGGTAGACTGAAGGAATGGTCAAGAGTTTGGCAACTGCAGTTTAATGCTAAAAAATGCAAAATCATGCACTTAGGGCACAAAAACCCAAAACCTCAATATATCATTAATTGCACTACATTAGAAACTACTGAGGCAGAGAGGGATCTAGGAGTAATTATTTCATGTGACTTAAAGGTAGCCAAGCAAGGTAACAAAGCAATGAGAAAGGCAAGTCAGATGTTTGGTTGCATGGGGAGAGGAATTAGTAGCAGAAAGAGTGAAGTAGTGATGTCCCTTTATAGATCATTGGTATGACGTCACCTAGAATACTGTGTTCAGTTCTGGAAGCCATATCTCCAGAAAGACATAAATACATTAGAAACACCTCATTGGTCATCAAAATAGCCGACAAAGGGGGAGGGGTTGTTGTGCAGGACAGAGCAGACTATATCGATGAAGCCTTGCCAGCTTTCTGATCCTGTTCTACAAAGTCCTGCCCACCAACCCCACAACTCAATATTTGTTAGAGTATAAGAACATTCTGGATAAGGCCAGGGTGGACAGTATCATCTCCAATGATGAATTAGTTTTTTGTTTTTTTTCCCTTTATCAGTCATGGCCACATACTATCACTTACCAAAAATGCACAAAAACCTCACTTCCCCACCAGGCCAACCCATTATTTCAGGTATTGGGTCTTTAACTTCTTCATTATCACATTACGTTGATCTTTATTTACAGCCACTGGTGAAGACACTTCGATCACATCTCAGAGATTCTACACATTTACTTTCTTTATTATCCACGGTTAAATGGGAACCTTACTATTTATTTATTTCATTAGACGTTGAATCCCTTTTCAGCAATATACCGCACGGTAAAGGTTTGGAGGTGGTAAGGTCCGTCCTGGAAAAATACGGTAAACTTAATGATAAAGAACTTCATCTCAACTGCAATTGAATTTATTTTGTCTCACAATTACTTTTTGTTTGAAGGGAAATATTATTTACATGTAATGGGAACGGCCATGGGGACCCGCTTCGCCCCGAGCTATGAGAACCTATACGTGGGTGAGTTTGAAGACCGACACATGTGGGGGAGCAAGTTCGGGGAGGACTTGGCCCTCTATGGCCATTTCAAAGATGAGTTATTTATTAATTGGAGTGGAGGGGAATAAAAAGCACTAGAGTTTATTAATTCTTTAAATTTCAATGATTTTAATTTAAAATTTACACATAAAGTTAGTTGCAGTGAGATGGAGTTCCTAGATCTGTCATTGAGAATAGAGGGTCACTGCATTACCACCTCTACATATAAAAAAAAGAGTGGATGCCCCTACTATTTTACACTACAAAAGTGCTCACTTACCAAGTTGGTGTAACAACATACCAAAGGGACAATTGGTCCGGTTGAAGCGTAATTGCTCAATGGAAGCAATATTCCTTGCACATGCAGAAGACCTACTTGTGGTGTTGAAGAGTAGAGGTTATCCTGAAAATATTCTAAAGAAGGCTTTAACAGAGGTAATTAGTATGGATAGAAAACAAATGCTCTTGATGGGGATAAACAACAAAGAAACTAATATCAACAAGAAAGGGTTAAATGGGAGGCCAAATAATTTCGGCCTAGCATTTATCTCTAAATACAATAAAAAATCTATGCAAATCAAAAAGATAATTTTGGATAATTATCCCTTATTGCATCTGGATCACACTTTGAGGTCTATATTGCCCCAGGTACCAAAAGTAATTTTTAGTAAAAATTTTAAATTTAAAAAATATCCTGGCCCCCTCAGTATTAAAACCCCTAAAATCTGCAACAGAAGGCCCTAGTACATGGTTACCCACTAAACAGCAAGGCTGCTACAAGTGCAGGGGCAACAGATGTACCACGTGTAATTACATATCCAATGGTGTCCCTTACTTACCGGCAGGGCTCTCAATGGTAAAAACCTGTGGCCTCAACATTTGCAACACACTTTTTGTCATCTATGCCCTTGTCTGCCCCTGCAATATGGTCTATATGGGGCGCACCACAAGACCAATCAAAACCAGATTCATGGAACATCGTAGAAACATAATGAATAATATGCAGAGTCATAGTGTTCCACGACACTTTGGGGAGTTCCATGATGGGTGTATAGAAGGCCTAAGATTAATAAGCCTAGAACATATTCCTAGGACTACCAGAAGAGGAGATAGGTTTAGGAGGTTATGTAGGCAGGAGACCTACTGGATCTTCTCCCTGGATAGTATGAGTCCAAGAGGGCTCAATGAAGCAATGGAATTCAATGGCATCTGTTGAATTCCCAAGGTGCTTACATATGGAGATAGAGGTGCATGTGTGTATGTGGGTTTGTACGCACTGATGTATGTCATTGCGGGCCTATATACATAGACATATGCACCCAATGAAATATCTAATAAATCAGTTACTGAAATCCCCATATGTATGGATAAATGAATGAAGTATGAAGTATAAATCATGAACCATTAGTATACAATTTTAATATTAATAATCAAAATGAAAATAAGAACTTAAATAGAATTAACAACCTCTATTTTAACTGGAAAAGATTTAGTGCCCCTTAGATTTGCCTTTGTATATTAGACCTCATGATTATGTCTACACATTATTAATGATTTTCACATATATTATCTATGGAATCCAGTTATTGCTGCAAAAGTTACTAAAAATAAAATCTGTTGAATCTAGATGATATACATAGGTTCTTTCAACATCCATTCCTTATATTATTCATTTTAATAATGGACTATAGAAATATTTGCAGACAGTGTTGTTTTCTCTCGCACTAATGTTATTTTATTAAAATATGTCCGCCACTTTCAAGGCTTCTCTGCTGGATGGTCCTAACTCTAATCTTAACTCTAAACTTTAGAGCCCCAACTTTGGGTCACATATCCAATATCTTTCTAAACCAAGAGCTCACCTCACAAGGAGATTCCCAGGTCTCCAAAACTTCCACTCTGAGACCGCACCCCCTCTCAGCTGCAATCCCAGACAGGCTCTAAAACACACATCCAAAATGGAGGTTGCTTCAAATTGGTTTATAAAGTAATATATATTGCAGGTGCTCAAAGCAAGGGAAATTTGCACAAATTTGTGTTTTAGAGCCTGTCTGGGATTGCAGCTGAGAGGGGGTGCGATCTCAGAGTGGCACTGCCTTCCAGTTTAATAAATAAAAAATAGAGGTTCGTGTTTTAAACCCTGAATAAAATAAACATCTGAATAAATATAAAAACATTTATAAGAAATCACAATATTAGCATCGGAACTGTATTACTATACCCTTATATATAAGAAAACCTAAACCGATCCCTCTATCTGGGAAGAAACCAAGAGAACAATGAACGATATATGATTCCTTTATTAGATGCTTTGTTACAAAGTGTGAACTTCCACCCAGGTGCAGAATATGTATTTAATAGGAGCGCAATATTAAGGACGTCACGGAGCCTCTTTTCTGTCTTTGCATTATCATCTGAAGAAATCCCCTGTGGGGACGAAATGCGTAAGGACAGAATATCAATCTCTGCACCCCATTGTATCCACCTGCTGAGGGCTTTTGCACTGATGCGGTAAAGGATGGGAACTACAATTTAACAGAAACAGAGACGGCTATTAGCAGCGTGAATACTCACCATCGACTCCCACATGGACATCAGCTGACGGGGACAGACTCTCTCCTCAAGATGCAGTACGGGCAAGCCCGGAGAACTCCAGCATACCTGCCACTCAGGAGCAACGGTCTGAGACTCCCGAATCCGACGGCCCAAACAGCTGTCTGACGGGAAAGACCCCGACTGGATAATAAGCTTCAACACTTGTAAGACCAATCGGTGGTGTCAGAAGGCTGGGTGACCACACAATATAATATATGTCCAATCCACCTGCTATTAATCCACTTGTTGCCCCCTTGAGAAAGTTGGACAAGCTGACCATTTATCACACCAACGTGGTTTTTGGAACACTGACTATTTTTTAATGTTTAGTGTTTTTTCATCTGGCACCTCTGAGGATCGATCAACCTCAGTAACTGGATATTGCCTACATTATCACGAGGAACTATATCTGTGTTCTAAATTGATACAATTTGATAGTCTCTGTGGAGTGCGTTTATATGATAAATTTTTTGCAAGAAGTGTGTCAGGATTTGTTTTAATCAATTTTATTTGTCTGCTACCAGGTTAATGTGTGTAATAAATTGTATTTTCTTATCTAGAAATTGTTATGGAAGGCAACCTTTATTATTAGTTACCCCAAGCTTAGCTGAGGTTAGAAATTATTTCAATTAATTTTTCACCAATATAATAATACCGCACTATACCAACCTCTTACAGTGCTGGTCACTCTTTCTATTTCTTTATAAATACATTAGAGACCATGCAAAGAAGAGCAACTAAAATGGTACATGGACTGTGTTAGAAAACATACCAAGAAAGGCTAGAGGAACTAAACATGTACAGCTTGGAGCAGAGAAGGGAAAGGTGGGATATAATAGCAGCTTTCAAATATATCAAGGGTTGTGACCGGCTAGAGGAGGGTGACATTTTTTAAAGAAAGAGGTGTAATAGAACACAGGGTCATTCATTTAAACTGGAGGGTGAAATTGTAACTGTAAAGTATAATAAATAAGTGGAACAGCTTCCCATCTGAGGTGGTTGAGGCTAACACATTTGAACAATTTAAGCATATTTGGCATAAATATAAGGATATCCTAAATGTCAAATTAAATTGAGGGTAAATAGGGTCTAGGGTCAGTATAGTTTTAAATAAACAACTTGGCAGACTGGATGGGCCATGTGGCTCTTATCTGCTTTCACTTTCTATGTTTCTATGTAAATGGTAAGAATAGTGCAACCACTTTATTAGCAAAGTGAACACACTAAAACTTCAACAAGCTGCCACTCACACAGAGATACAGAAAAGTAAATTTTTTGGGGCGGGATTGTGAATCGCCAGCCATCACCGCAATTTTCCAGTGTGTTTTTTTTTTTAACTCTGGATTCACTAAGCAACGTTTTTGGCTGCCAATTTATAATTGTCATCGATAGCCAGCGATTTTTTCATGGATAATTTGCTGTGATTTTCTGCAATTTTCCATGTAAAATGACCGCCGATCCTGGATCCTTTTTTTTTTTAAACAGTTTTTTCTAATTTTATGTTTAAAACAAACTTGCTATAAAAAATGTAACGTGTATCATGCTTATAACGCTTAGAATGCAGGCACTGATAGTACTATAAGGCACAGCATGGCCATGTGTTTCCGGCCATGTCGCGCCTTCTAGTACTATAAGCGTCAGCATCACAAAGGTTAATGTCATGCTGCACAATGACCAATATGTCAAAGTAAAAAGATAAAAAAAGATAGTTACTGTTTAGACAACATAGTTTACTGTTTAATATGCTAACCCCCTTAGAATAGATGTAAATGCATGTGCCCACTCTTTAAATTCTCCAAAGTAAAATCACCTTTATTTTGCGTTAATTTGTATAATTGTCCTTATGTTGATTAAAAAAAAAAACATGTGCTCATATATGTAGTAATAATATGTTAGTGCATTTCTAAGCATTAAATAACATTATGGGCAAGATTTACTAAACTCGATTTGATGAAAATCTCTAGAGAAGTGCATTGTTTAGTAGCGATTTTCAAAGCGCCGGATTTACTAAGGTTTCGTTCCTCTGAAACAAGTTGCGTGCTTTTTTACATGGTGAACATACAAATCGTTAAATTTACTAAAGGATTTTGTGATCAAATCGCTGCTAAATGATCCAAAAATTGCCAGAGTTGAAAGAGGTGCCTCAGGCTAGCGATTTTGACCAAATCGCTTTTAATTGGCATGATTTAAATGCTGCAGCCTATATAAAGCACCACCCAAGCATGCCCAGCTGCTACACATAGTGAAAATTTGTGCCATGGCATGTGTGAAGAATATGCGGCACACTCTTTTTATAATGTGTGCTGCTGCTATTTTTGACTCCACAGCAAGTTCTGTTGTAGAGGAAGATGAACAGCACCAGCACCAGGTTCCGCATAGAGGACGCATACCGCGTTAAGTGCGTTCCTTTGGCCTGCGTTTGGACCTGGACTCTCTCTCAGATCAGGAGGTTGTGCAATTGTTTCGGCTGAACCGTGCTAACCTGAGCCTTTATGAGCAGGTGAGGAGGGATTTGGACCCACCGACATCCAGGTCCCATGCAGTTTCTGGGAAGCACAAATTAATGTTTTCCATTCACTTTATGGCCACAGGTTCCTTCTAGCCTGTGACCGGCAGAGTGATAGGAATTTTACAGACAACCTTTTCACATCACTTTTCACAGGTGTTAAGTGCACTAGCTAAAGTGTCGCATACATAAATCTGCTTCCCCAGCCAGGAGTCACAGTGGTGAAATCTGAAGCTAGCCTTTTACAATTGCTCCGCATTTCCCAATATGCTGGGAGTGATTCACTGCACTCATATAGCGCTGAGACCACCTTGGAGTAAGGCGTATCTGTAAATTAATCACCATCACTACCATTTCCTCAATGTGCAGATGGTCTGTGATGCAAACATGAGAATTATGAGTGGGTTTGCTGGCTATCCAGGCTCTTTTCATGACGCCTATATTCTGAGACAGTCATCCCTTTTCTCCAGATTTGAAAATGGACAAATGCCGGAGGGATGGCTGTTGGATAAGTGAGTGTATTGGTAAATGAAATGCTTAACATGTGTTTAATTAGACTAACATTAATGCATAAACTAAAACACAACTCTCTTATTATTTTCACCTTGTAGGAGATTTAGTATATGGGTGTCGCTCCTGGCTGATGTACCCTCTGCTGCACCCTGTAACTCCTGCACAGCACAAATATAATAAAGCGCACATATCCACTAGAGGAGTGATAGATCATACCTTTGGCCTATTGAAAACCAGGTTTAGGTGCCTTGATAAATCTGGTGGTGTGTTACTCTACTCCCCTGCAAAGGTGGCAGATATTGTACTGGCTTGCTGTCTGCTTCATAATTTAGCGTTACATCAGTCTAGACCAGAGGTTGTGGAAGTAGACAGTGAGCAAGTAGGGTTACGTTTACCATCAGGTGACATGCATACAACTGAGGGGGGAGGCAGATTAGGGATGACCTTATTGTACAATCCTTTTCATGTAAGTCTTCACATTCCCAAACAACTACTTTCATAGCCCTACTATGTAGTATTGTTTTTTTTTTAACACACTTTTTCTAGAGTTTCTTACCATTCTGGCTGTGAAAAGGATACCTTGTACAATGAATCAGCTTGATTAACCACAAAAGGTGAGTATTAAGACAACATACAAACTTTTTATTGTCAATGTAATATTGCCTTTATTAGCACTCTTGCATATTTGGTAACGTCACTGTTTTAAATTTTTTCGCCACAGTGCAACAAAAAGTAGCCAACATGTTATGGAAAACAACATCAATATGAGTTCAGTAAACTTGGTCACCAGCAAGTGTTTCTCAAAAACTAACAACAATTTATTCTGGCTTCTTATTGGCAGGGTGGTAAATATTTACAGAACTAGGGCGTGTCAACCTACCCCCCCCCCCCCCCCCG